>OY856409.1:1530466071-1530683071 GCA_963693085.1 Alisma plantago-aquatica
TTGTTTCCTATGTTCCTATATAAATCTAATAAACTGATCAAGACCAGAAATAAACTGGGGGTGCAGCAATTTGGAATGGGCTATCTATCCATTCTATGATCAAAGAGAAAACAAGTATATATTAGGGTTTAGGGTTAAAAGATTAGGGTCTTGGGTTAAAAGATTAGGGTCTATGGTTAAAAGTTTAGTGTTTAAGGTCTTATCTATAATAAATGTGTACCACCTATCCCATTCTTGAACACCTAATCTCACTAGTAAGTGTATAATGTGTATCGGGTTTTCAAGAAAATTTCGGCAGCATTTCCCCAATGTTCTCCAAGTACATATGTACTTAGAGAACAAACGGGGAAATGTTGTTGAAATTTTCTTGAAAACTCAATACACATTATACACTTACATCCTAAGTGAGATTAAGTATTCAAGAACAGTCCCAAATAGGGGACTATCCAAGATTTACTCCTATTGAGTAAATCTTGGACGAGTTTCTATGCCAACAAATATATGTATGTTGTCATTCTTATACCTACAATCCTAGTTTCATCACTCATATCCTAAGTTTTTTGTAACATCATTTAATCATGATTGTCAGTAAATACTAAACAGTAAATAAACCATTATTCCATATATCAAAGATTTGAATCAAAATGAAGCCTAATTGCACATTGGGAGAGTGTGAATATTATACCTCACTTGAAGGCTGAAGAAGAAATATATGCAAGTCAACAGTAAGTCAAAAACACTTGCATCAACACAAATGCACGATTCAATTATGTTATAATGTATTAATTAGGGGTTAATGTACATCAATTTTAGAGGAGCAGGAAGAATTAGTAAATGCAAGATTGACAAATCTTGAAGTTCCAACAACTCACCCACCAAGATCGTGCTACCTAGCACGGCGGTGCCATGAAGACCCCACCACAGCCGTGCTTCCCAGCACGGCCATGCTACCTAGCACAACATGTCATTTACAATCCAAAACAAGTCATTTTCATATATTTTGATCAATATTAAGACTTTGATCAATATTATGCATTAATATGTGTATCCAAAACATACATAACTTAGGGATGCATGCATACCTTCTTAGATGGCACCAAAGAGGTGAATATGACCAAATAGGAGTGGTGGCCATAGATGACAGTGGTGGCCGCAAAAGTAGAGGCCTAGAACGGTGGCGGCGAGCTCCACCTGCGGCGGTGAGATCTAGTAGCGGCGACAAGCTCCAGGAGTGGCAGTGAGCTCTAGCAGCGGTGGCGAGCTCCAGGTTATGAGCGGCAGCGGTAGCAGTAGGAGCAACGGCGTAGGTAGCAGTAGCAGCAACGGCAGCGGTAGCAGCGGTGGTAGTAGCGGACGATGATGAGCACATGATAGCTCAGGTACAGGACTAGCAACAGTGGCAGAATCGCCAGAGCTCGGTCGATCGGGTGGAGAATGAAAGAGTGGATGGGGAAGGACATTTCTCTATTCTTAAGTGGGACATAGGCGTCAGTTATACCCAAATCGACATCTATACACATATTTGTCATCGGTCCTACTAAAAACCGACACATATGTACAACCATAGTCGTTGCTTTCAAAATAAAATACCACTGTCTATCCACATATGCAGATGAAAAAAATGTTTTTGAGTAACAACCATAGTCGTCGGTTTCCATATAAAACCGACGCCAATTTGACAATTTGTGGGGAAAAGTTTTTCCCGGAGACAGCATGCAAACACAAATCTGTGTCGGTTCATCTACTAAAACCGATGACAAAATGGGGATGAAAATTTAGCTCGTGAAAGAACTTTAGTCATCAGTTACCTGCTAAACAACCGACACCGTATATGTAATTTTGGAGGTAATTTTTTTTCACTGGAAAAATTATATTTCGGGGGTGATTTTAGACGTCAGTTTCTTATCGCCTAACTGACGCTAAATAAAAAGTGATACCCGTGTCTTATGAAAATCGGCCGGTCTTCACATATAGGTGTCTGTTTCTATATGCAGTCGACGTCGTAGTTTAATGGCATCGGTTTTTTAGTTTCAACTGATGCTAGTAAATGTCACGTTATACGTCATTTCTTTAGTAGTGTATGAGGAATTTTCTTCCCTTGATATAAGGTTGGGGAGTAAAGGCTCTGGTCTATTCATCAAAATCTTGACTAAGATTCTCACGGAGACTTTATCCACGTTAATGGGACGAAGTGAACGCTGATGTTAGTCACTTTCTTTGTGTTCATTATCAAGACTAGCCTATAACATTTGAAGCTTCTATGTAGGGTTCCTCCTTTTAGAAAGAATTCGACCAGCTCCACAAAGTCCTTCTTGATCATTTTCCATGCTAGTCAGTAGAAACATCTCGTAAAACCATCCGGCCTTAGAGCAATATCATGATCAATCTCAAGGATGATTCATTGAACTTCTTCCTTTGTTGGAGTTTTGAGCAGCACGACGTTCTCATCCTCATTCACTAGACAAGGAATAAGGGAGAGAAGTTCAGTTTGGAAGGGTTGTCAAAGGAGAAATCGCAAGTAAAAAAACAAGTTAGAAAAATACATTGTGACATTCTACATCAAGATTTCTGTCTTGACCCAAGTTTATCCTCTTGTTGTGTCTTACCTGTTTTATTTTTTGTTCTTCTCATTTTTGCATAGGCATGGAAAACCTTTTCGTTTCTGTCTTTCTCTCTCTCTCTTGAAACCACTTCACAGTTGCCTTTTAGTGCCAGAAAAATCTCTTCATAATCAAGAAACATGCCTCTAATCCATCTATGTTTGTGTGCGTAGCTATCTCCTCTCCTCTGTGGGGTCATGATTGAATGCCAATTGTATGATTCCGACCTACTCTTCTATGTGTTTGACCCACTTAATCACATATCTAAAAATTTTCCTATTCCCCTTCTTCAAATCCCTTTTCATGTTTCTATGGTTGGCAAATAAACAATATCCTGAGTCCCTATACCCTTCCATCTTCCATTCTTCCTCCAACACTCTCATGAAATTTTTGTGATCTTCCTACATCACGTGAAACTTGAAACTGCCATCGTTCCTCCTCTGTTCTCCCGTCGATGAGGATGTCAGAAGGAGTGGGAAGTGATTTGGATCCTCCAATATAGTCAAGTGTCTGACCAAAACACAAAGTCACAATTTCATCATATATTATTTGTAAAGGCTTTGTCTAGGTGTGACCAAATTGTGGGAATCCCATGTTGTTTGTCTACCCTTGTGAAAGGGCTCCCTTTAAAGGCTATCTCATCTACAGTTGCTCCTGAATGCCATCTATTGAATCTTCCATGGATCTCACACAAGTTAGTAAATTCCCTCTTTGCTCCTCAGGCTTTTCCACTGTGTTGAAATCCCATCCCTCAATCCACGGATGGTTTCCAATCTTTGTTGCGACCTCGTTCAATATCTCCCAAAGCTCTCTTCAGAAAACCATCTAACAACTAGCATATATGACATAGGTATACACCCCCCTTCATGCCCATTAGGAAAGATATATTCAGCATCTGATCACCCGGAGAGATGACCTGCAGATCTATCGAACTAAGTGAGAAAATTAATATTTTTGCCGTACATCTCCTCTATCATTCGAAGGAGGGAAGCCACTGTAAGGACCCTGACCTACGTTTAGGATTTACCCTATTTGTTTTGCTTGATCTTGGTGCTTTGGTGCTTGCTAATCACCTTAAGTGGTGATTAGGGTTTTGTTGAGCTTTGTTGAGAGTTCGAGGGGCTACTTGCAAATAACCCAAGTTTAGGGTTTTGTGGGCAAGTTTGCCATCTTGTGAGATGTTTTCCCCTCTTTGCTTCCTCTAGGGTTGAGAGGAAGGCTTGGGCTTGTTGTTTGAGTCCTTTGGGTCTGAGTTGAGCTTGTTTGGGCCTTGAGGTTCCTTGTTTGGGCTTGCTTGAGCCTTGTGTCGCCCAGGGCAGGTGGTGTGTCGCCCAGTTGCTTGGTATGTCGCCCAGTTGAGCTGCTTGTTGTGTCGCCCATGCTGCTTGGTCCAGCTTTGACCATGTTTGGTGGACACTTGGTGCCTATCTTGGACAAGTGTCTCTTGGCTTGCATGAGAGGTGGCTTGAGTTGGTGGACAAGTGTCCCTTGGGTGGATGACACATAGCATGGTTGTACCTTGGTTTCTCCTCCCCTTCTTCCTATATAGGTAGCTCTTCTCCTTGTCTTAGTCTCCTTTGCTCCTTTGGTCTCCCCTCCACCCTTGGTGCACGATACCCCTCTCCATATTGCTTGTGTTGGCCGATACACTTCCTTGGAGCTGAAGTGGTGGCCGATACACCTTCCTGGAGCAGCCTGGTGGACGATAGCTTTGGACCTTGGAGTGCTTTGGAGCTTTGGTGGCCGACAACCTTGGAGCTCAAAGTGCATCTTCTTCCTTGGAGCTTAAGGCGGGTTGCATAGTTTCTAACCCTAACTCTCTTACCTCTAGCTTTAACCTTGTTACATGTTAGTAGTCTAGCTTAGATCCTTGCTTGTACATCTTGCTTATGTACCTTAGTGGCCGATATCCCTCTCTTGGGTTTAGGGTTCCTTGTATACCTTGCTTTTTAGGGTTTGTGCTCCCTTGTGTTGGAGGTTGAAGGTGACCTAGGGTTGGGCGATATCCCTTCCTTGTGGGTGTGTTGAGCGACACCCTTGTCCTTGAGTTGAACGATATCAGTGTTCTTGGTGTTGGGCAACACCCTTCCTCTTGGGTTGGATGATAGGTTGACCTAGTATGGATGTTGGCCGACATGGTGACCATGTTGGGCGATATGGTTCCTTGGGTTGAGAACACCTTTGTTTTTGAGTTGGACGACATGGTGTTCCCCTTGGTGGACGATATGGTAGCTGGTGTTGGGCGACATGATGAGTCCTTTAGGTTGGCCGATACCCTTGCCCTTGAGTTGGGCGATAGGGTGAGCTAGGGTTAGTTGGCCGATATGGTGAGTACCCTTAGAGATGGACGATACTCTCTCTCTCTCTCTCTAGTTGGGTGATATGGTCTGATGGTGTTGGGCGACATGGATGTCCTTGAGTTGGACGATAGAATGGGTGCTCTTGTGTTGAGTTATCTCCTTGTCCATGTGGTGGACGATAGGGCCAAGTAGTGCCATGTTGGACGATAGGCTATGTGCCCTGATGGCCGATACCATGATGGACGATATCTTGATGGCCAATAACCATGGTGCACGATAGCCCTGTTGGGCGATACCCTACTCATGTGCTGGTGTGTTGGCCGATAGGGATGGTGGCCGATATGGTTGGTGGTGTGTTGGCCGATAGGGTTGGTGGCCGATATGGTTGATGGTGTGATAACCAATAGGGATAGTGTGGTAGTCGATACCCATGTTGGGTGATCGGCTTTAGGTGAGGGTTGTGAGGCTATAGTGAGGGTATGAGTTTCTTTGGTGACGGTCCCTCATGTGATAGAAGTGGATGCTTATACATTAACCAATAAAACGATGGTGGTGTTTGTGATATCATCAATATGTAATATGTTGCCTTGCAAATAATAAGGATGCTAATGATAGTAATGTATATGATGATAGCCCTCATGTAATAGATGCATGATGTGACATGTTATGCTTAATTGTTAATGATAATGAAGATCATGATAACTACTCTAGTAGTTTGTTTAATGATCATAATGTTGGTAATAATGATGCTAAGTGACAGTTATGTTAAAGGTTGCCTCATGATAAAGATGACAATAGCTGATGGCAACAATAATGACATTGGTAATAATAGAGTTAGTTTTGTATACATAACATGATCTCCATATACCCTGATTGTTTGTATAATCTTGAGATAAGGGTAAGCATCAGTATGGTTGGTTAATGATGTATTTAATACACTTGGTTACCAAATAAGTGTAATATTGATAAGAAGATTATCTTGAATGATATTTCATGATAGTGAGCATATTCCTTATGTTGAATCTATGATTATTGTGTACCCTAACCATGCAGGTGATGACTTAGCCATGAAAGGGCTATGTGACATATGTAATGAGTAACAGTATTTTGATAATTGCTCTATAAGATTATGTATGTGATGTGCTGGTCCCATGATGATGATGTGGGCCTTAAGAGGCAGTGACAGTACATGATGAAGGGTTGAGACCTGTGGTATGTGATGATCCTTGAGATGGATCTGGATGGTTGGCAAGAGGCCAAGTGATAACATGTGATGTTGGATCCTTAAGATGGATCAGGTTGATATGAATAGATCATAATATAATGTTCTTTACTTTCTGTTATATCTTGCATGTTATACACCTTGGTTGAATCTTGCAATCCATCTAAAAGATACTAATTAATCACAGTGAAATATATCATGTAGTTTGCCCTGGCCATAGATCCATCATCGTTAGGACTTGGTGATGGTGAAACGGGTTTTCCTACGGGTTAACCTGGAAGCGCATATTGTTGAATATGTGTAGGTTGCTCCTAGCCTGAAAATGAGGAGGTAAGAGTGTAACTTCGGTTGCAGACTCAGATATGTGTGTAGAGCATGGTGAACAGGCCCATGGCTCAGGATATGTGATGTATGGAGCATGAATGCGTTCATGGCTCAGAGCACGGTGATCAGGCTCGTGGCTCAGTTTTACTAGCGCCGTGACCTGTACCAAGGAGGGCTAGAGAATGGGTAGCCTATGGAGCTAACCATGTGGCTCAGACCACTTCAGCATGTGACTGCGGTCCTGCTTGTGTTGTACTCATGTACTGACCATGAGGTGGGAGGTCGTGGAGTCCGGCTCTTCCATTGACCTTGTATGGCACCGGCTTGGGTTTTGTAACCGAAGGTTGGATTTGAACGGTACGGTTCAAATCCTCAGGGCATAATAAAATGTAATACAGTCGTTTAGTAATTACTGATCAAATCAAATACGAAACATTGGTTGAGGCCTTGTTTGTGTAATATTCCGTTATACCTTGCAGGTCATGTGGTAATCTACCTTATCTTGATAATCAGGTTATGTGACATTATATTCTGTTCTAATAATCCTGTTACATGTTGATATACCTTATCTTGATAATCATGTTCTTTTGAAAGACATCTGGTTATAAGTTTTAGAACACCTGGTATGCTTTCCGGTAAGAATGATCTTGCTATGTATATATAACTGCTTCTGATATATCTGCTCATGTTATAACTGCTGTTATGGTTTATCTTGCTGAGGTTCTATAGTTGCGGTGGGGAGCTATGTTTCCCGCTGGGACAATTGTTCAATTGTCTCACCCCACTGGTTTACACCCTTTTTAGGTGGTCGAGGTAGACGTGGTCATGGTAGTGGAGTTGCGGACGAGCAGCTTGAGGAGCAGTAGAAGGCAAGCGTTGGACATGCTGCTGTTTTGGATGTTTTGTAGTAGAGTCTAGAGTCATCCCTGTACTCTCAGGTCCTTGGCAGTGTTTTGATGATGTTTCACGAAGATCGTTTGATGATATCTGTATATCCTGCTGTTGGTCGGATGTGGGCCTTTATGTATATATGAACAGGTGTGATCTCATGTGACAGATGAACAGCTATTCTTGAGCTGTGGACACGTATCAGATCTTGTGTATGCGTGTATAAATATTTATATGACATGTTTCTGTGCAGGATGAGGACTGGAAAGTAATAGTTTCACAGTTTATCAGTTTTCCGCAATTGGTTTTAATTAACCCGTGTTTTTGATAATCTGTGGTTATGGTGTTTTCTGCACATTTTCGCGTAACACCTCGTTATCTGTGTGATAATGGGATGTGTTGCCACAAGTTTTGGTATCAGAGCTTTAGGTTCGCTGAGTCTACAGGGATCTAGGACTAGGTTGAGTCTGTTCTTATGAGTTTTCCAGGTTATCTTACAAAATCTTTTGCCCTCAGCAGAAGAAAAGCCAAGATGTCTGGAAACCATGAAGAACATGCTCCTGAGTATAGTGATGCTGCATCGGTTGATGGAGCAGATGGACGGGCACATGAAGATCGGGTGCCTGAGGTCCCCCAACCAGACCCAGCCATACTTGAACACCCTGCCTACCAACAGCTTATGGGGCAGTTAATGGCTACGATGAATCTCATGGTTGAGCGATTACCAGTGCCTCCTCCGCGAGCACAGGTTCCCCATGGAGAAGCATCGGGTATTGGGAAGACCTTTGAGCGGCTTCGCCGGGTCGGAGCTTCGGATTATGCTGGAACGGATGATCCAGCGGATGCAGATCTGTGGTTGACAAGTCTTGAAAAGGCTTTCCGGATCCTCGACATCCCCGAAGCAGACAAAGTAAAGCATGTTGTCTACCTTTTGAAGGGTAGTGCTGGTCACTGGTGGACCATCGAGGAAGAGAAGCGGCCTGGTGAGGTGATCTGTTGGGAAGTGTTTCGACGCGAGTTCGTCACCAGATACTTTCCGAAGACGTACCTGGATGAGAAGATCAGTCAGTTTGAGAAGTTGCGGCAAGGAACGATGAACATCACTGAGTATGAAGCTAAGTTTATGGATCTGTTGAGGTTTTGTCCTCACATGGCGGCGACAGATGATGAACGGATCAGACGTTTCGAGAAGGGTTTGAGTGCTGAGTTGACAACCCCTGTGTCTGCGCTGGAAAACCGAGAGCGGTTTGCTACGTTTGTGGAATCAGTTCGACGGATCGAGAGGACAGTAAGGGAGAAAAGAGAGTCGGTGTCTCTTAAAAGACCTGCTCAGTTTCTAGGACGAAGGTTTGGTGGCTTCAAGAAACCCAGGTTTTCAGCACCGTCAGTGATGAGAAGTGCTGGTGTACCATCTCAGTGGTCTCCGAGTAAGGGAAAAGGTTATGTTTCTTCACCGTACAAGGCGCACAGTTCAGCTTCGGTGGCAGTGACAAGGCCATCTAGGCCACGAGTTGACAATAGAGCATGTCATCTCTGTGGACAAGTCGGGCATTGGAAGTTCAATTGCCCGAATAGAGATGTTGAAGTGACGCAGCAACCGAGGCAGAGTTTCCAGAAGTCTGAGAGACCACATCCTAGTGGTAGCAGAGGACGAGGACGCGGTCAAGCGTCTCAAGCTGGATCGTCTGCTCAAGGGAGCAGAGGTCGTGGACAGCAAGCAACGACTCGATTCTATGCCATGAATCAGCCGGAGGCGGTAGTCAACCCGCGAGTAGTGACAGGTCAGACGGAGTTATTTCATTCTAATATGTCTTCTTCTTGCTTTATATCTGTTCTGGTTGACCTGGGTGCTACACACTCTTTTATCGCCTATAGTATGCTTGAAAACTGTCATCTACCTGTTAGTTGTAAGAAGGATAGCTTGTTGCTAGAAACCCCTCTTGATGGTTCCTCTTTGCTTCGAGAAGAGTGTCCATCTTGTGTTTTGTCTTTTTCGGGACACAGCATTCAGGTGGATCTCATACCACTTGATATGCATGGTTTCGATGTTATCCTTGGGATGGATACCTTAGAGAAGTATAAGGTTGTCTTGGACTGTGGTTCCAAGCAGGCGGTGTTTGATGTTGCTAGAGAGAAGTGGATCTTCCAGGGAGATAGGAAGATTCTTCCGACGTGTCTGGTGTCAGCTATGGTGGCAGATAGGTTGTTGCGACAAGAATGTGAGGCGTTCTTAGCTCACGTTGTGGATGTCGTTGTGGATACCAAGGCGAAAGGCCTTAACCTTGAAGAAGTGTCAGTGGTCCGAGAGTTTGCAGATGTGTTTCCCGAGGAGTTTCATGGTGTTCTTCCACCCCAAGAGATCGATTTTGAGATCAATCTGGTTCCGGGAACGCAGCCGATTGCACAGACACCTTATAGGATAGCTCCAGCAGAGATGGTAGAGTTGAAGAAGCAGTTACAAGAGTTGTTGGAGAAAGGTTTCATCCGACCGAGCACGTGCCCGTGGGGTGCTCCCGTGTTGTTCGTTAAGAAGAAGGATGGTTCGATGCGGTTGTGTATAGACTACCGACAGTTGAACAAGGTCACGATCAAGAATAAGTACCCGTTGCCGAGGATAGATGACATGTTCGATCAGTTGCGTTGTGCTACAGTGTTTTCGAAGATCGATCTACGGTCTGGGTATCATCAGTTGAGGGTAAAGGCGGATGACATACCAAAGTCAGCTTTTAGGACGAGGTATGGTCATTTTGAGTTTGTGGTTATGCCGTTTGGATTAACCAATGCACCTGCTGCTTTCATGGACCTGATGAATCGAGTGTTTCGTCCGTTCTTAGATCAGTTTGTTGTAGTTTTTATAAACGACATCTTGATCTATAGTCGGAACCGACTAGAGCATGAGCAACATCTTCGTCAAGCGTTGACTCTCCTTCGTCAACATCAGTTGTATGCTAAGGTTAGTAAGTGTGAGTTCTGGTTGGATGAAGTGACTTTCTTAGGTCATGTGATATCTGTTGAAGGAGTCAAAGTAGATCTGAAGAAAGTGGAATCCGTTGCGGATTGGGAACAGCCGAAGACGCCGACGGAAGTTTGTAGTTTCCTTGGTCTAGCAGGATACTACCGGAGGTTTATCAAGGACTTCAGTTCGATAGCTCTACCGATGACGAAGTTGACCCGGAAGGATGTACCTTTTGTTTGGAATGATTGATGTCAGCAAGCTTTCCAAAGTTTGAAGGAAAAGCTAACCAGTGCTCCAGTGTTGATCTTGCCAGAATCTGGAAAAGGCTATGTTGTTTTCTGTGATGCGTCCAAGAAAGGTTTGGGTTGTGTGCTGATGCAGGAAGATCATGTGGTTTCTTTTGCTTTGCGACAGCTTAAGAAACACGAGGAGAACTATCCAACCCATGACTTGGAGCTGGCAGCAGTGGTTCATGCGTTAAAGATTTGGAGACACTATCTTTATGGGGAAGTGTGTCAGATCTTTACATATCACAAGAATTTGAAGTACATCTTCTCACAGCAAGAGTTGAACATGCGACAACGTCGGTGGATGGAGTTGATCAATGATTATGATTGCACTATCGAGTATCATCCTGGTAAGGCGAATGTGGTAGCATACGCGCTTAGCAGAAAGTCTTCTACTCCCAAGAAGGCACAGATGAGTTCTTTGGTATGCCATAGGCGGGACATGTTAGTCTCCTTACGGCAGATGAACGTACAGATTGAGGTTTCCTCGTTAGCTGGACTTTTAGCACAGATGCAAATCAAGCCCACGTTGAGACATCAGATCAAGGATGCACAACAAACGGATGATACAGTACAGCTAATCAGATCAGAGTTTGGCAGCGAAAAGCGTGATGGTTTCCATGAGTCTGAGGATGGAGTGGTTTGCTATCATAATAGGATGGTGGTTCCAGATGCTGATAATCTGAGGAAGTTGGTGCTCGAGGAAGCACACACGTCGATGTATGCTATGCATCCAGGTGTCACCAAGATGTACCATAGTCTGAAGGACTTGTATTGGTGGCCCGGCCTGAAGAAAGATGTAGCTGAGTTTGTGGCTAGGTGTGCGGTGTGTCAGCAAGTCAAGGCTGAGCATCAAAAGCCGGCAGGTACGTTGCAACCTTTGCCTATACCACAGTTGAAATGGGATCATATAACCATGGATTTCGTAGTTGGTCTACCCAGGACAACTAAGAATCATGATTCCATTTGGGTGATAGTGGACAGATTAACGAAGTCTGCCCATTTCATACCTGCGAAGACCACGTATACAGCTGAAAAGCTCGCTCGAGTATATGTGGATGAGATAGTTCGTTTGCATGGTGTGCCAGCAACGATAGTTTCTGATAGAGGTCCTCAGTTTACAAGTCATTTTTGGGAACAGTTGCACAGGGCGATGGGAACGTAGTTGAAGTTCAGTACCGCTTTCCACCCGCAGACAGATGGACAGTCTGAGAGGACTATTCAGACTTTGGAGGATCTTCTTCGTGCTTGTGTTTTGCAGTTCCTAGGCAGTTGGGACGTACATCTCAGTTTGATAGAGTTTGCCTACAACAATAGCTATCAGCGGAGCATTGACATGGCTCCCTATGAGGCTTTGTATGGGAGGAAGTATCCCTCGCTTTTCTCTTCGGATTTCAGGGACGAAATCCTTTTGTAGAGGTTCATGGCTATAAGGACCCTGACCTACGTTTAGGGTTTACCTTGTTTGTTTTGCTTGATCTTGGTGCTTTGGTGCTTGCTAATCACCTTAAGTGGTGATTAGGGTTTTGTTGAGCTTTGTTGAGAATTTGAGGGGCTACTTGCAAATAACCCAAGTTTAGGGTTTTGTGGGCAAGTTTGCCATCTTGTGAGATGTTTTCCCCTCTTTGCTTCCTCTAGGGTTGAGAGGAAGGCTTGGGCTTGTTGTTTGAGTCCTTTGGGCCTGAGTTGAGCTTGTTTGGGCCTTTAGGTTCCTTGTTTGGGCTTGCTTGAGCCTTGTGTCACCCAGGGCAGGTGGTGTGTCGCCCACTTGCTTGGTGTGTCGCCCAGTTGAGCTGCTTGTTGTGTCGCCCATGCTGCTTGGTCCAGCTTTGACCATGTTTGGTGGACACTTTGTGCCTATCTTGGACAAGTGTCTCTTGGCTTGCATGAGAGGTGGCTTGAGTTGGTGGACAAGTGTCCCTTGGGTGGACGACACATAGCATGGTTGTACCTTGGTTTCTCCTCCCCTTCTTCCTATATAGGTAGCTCTTCTCCTTGCCTTAGTCTCCTTTGCTCCTTTGGTCTCCCCTCCACCCTTGGTGCACGATACCCCTCTCCATCTTGCTTGTGTTGGCCGATACACTTCCTTGGAGCTGAAGTGGTGGCTGATACACCTTCCTGAAGAAGCCTGGTGGACGATAGCTTTGGACCTTGGAGTGCTTTGGAGCTTTGGTGGCCGACAACCTTGGAGCTCAAAGTGCATCTTCTTCCTTGGAGCTTAAGGCGGGTTGCATAGTTTCTAACCCTAACTCTCTTACCTCTACCTTTAAACTTGTTACATGTTAGTAGTGTAGCTTAGATCCTTGCTTGTACATCTTGCTTATGTACCTTAGTGGCCGATATCCCTCTCTTGGGTTTAGGGTTCCTTGTATACCTTGCTTTTTAGGGTTTGTGCTCCCTTGTGTTGGAGGTTGAAGGTGACCTAGGGTTGGGAGATATCCCTTCCTTGTGGGTGTGTTGAGTGACACCCTTGTCCTTGAGTTGAACGATATCAGTGTTCTTGGTGTTGGGAAACACCCTTCCTCTTGGGTTGGACGATAGGTTGACCTAGTATGGATGTTGGCCGACATGGTGACCATGTTGGGCGATATGGTTCCTTGGGTTGAGCAACACCTTTGTTTTTGAGTTGGACGACATGGTGTTCCCCTTGGTGGACGATATGGTAGCTGGTGTTGGGTGACATGATGAGTCCTTTAGGTTGGTCGATACCCTTTCCCTTGAGTTGGGTGATAGGGTGAGCTAGGGTTTGTTGGCCGATATGGTGAGTACCCTTGGAGATGGACGATACTCTCTCTCTCTCTCTCTCTCTAGTTGGGAGATATGGTCTGATGGTGTTGGGTGACATGGATGTCCTTGAGTTGGACGATAGAATGGGTGCTCTTGTGTTGAGTTATCTCCTTGTCCATGTGGTGGACGATAGGGCCAAGTAGTGCCATGTTGGACGATAGGCTATGTGCCCTGATGGCCGATACCATGATGGCCGATATCTTGATGGCCAATAGCCATGGTGGACGATAGCCCTGTTGGGCGATACCCTACTCATGTGCTGGTGTGTTGGCCGATAGGGATGGTGGCCGATATGGTTGGTGGTGTGTTGGCCGATAGGGTTGGTGGCCGATATGGTTGATGGTGTGATAACCAATAGGGATAGTGTGGTAGTCGATACCCATGTTGGGTGATAGGCTTTAGATGAGGGTTGTGAGGCTATAGTGAGGGTATGAGTTTCTTTGGTGACGGTCCCTCATGTGATAGAAGTGGATGCTTATACATTAACCAATAAAACGATGGTGGTGTTTGTGATATCATCAATATGTAATATGTTGCCTTGCAAATAATAAGGATGCTAATGATAGTAATGTATATGATGATAGCCCTCATGTAATAGATGCATGATGTCACCTGTTATGCTTAATTGTTAATGATAATGAAGATGATGATAACTACTCTAGTAGTTTGTTTAATGATCATAATGTTGGTAATAATGATGCTAAGTGACAGTTATGTTAAAGGTTGCCTCATGATAAAGATGACAATAGCTGATGGCAACAATAATGACATTGGTAATAATAGAGTTAGTTTTGTATACATAACATGATCTCCATATACCCTGATTGTTTGTATAATCTTGAGATAAGGGTAAGCATCAGTATGGTTGGTTAATGATGTATTTAATACACTTGGTTACCAAATAAGTGTAATATTGATAAGAAGATTATCTTGAATGATATTTCATGATAGTGAGCATATTCCTTATGTTGAATCTATGATTATTGTGTACCCTAACCATGCAGGTGATGACTTAGCCATGAAAGGGCTATGTGACATATGTAATGAGTAACAGTATTTTGATAATTGCTCTATAAGATTATGTATGTGATGTGTTGGTCCCATGATGATGATGTGGGCCTTAAGAGGCAGTGACAGTACATGATGAAGGGTTGAGACCCTGTGGTATGTGATGATCCTTGAGATGGATCTGGATGGTTGGCAAGAGGCCGAGTGATAACATGTGATGTTGGATCCTTAAGATGGATCAGGTTGATATGAATAGATCATAATATAATGTTCTTTACTTTCTGTTATATCTTGCATGTTATACACCTTGGTTGAATCTTGCAATCCATTTAAAAGATACTAATTAATCACAGTGAAATATATCATGTAGTTTGCCCTGGCCATAGATCCATCATCGTCAGGACTTGGTGATGGTGAAACGGGTTTTCCTACGGGTTAACCTGGAAGCGCATATTGTTGAATATGTGTAGGTTGCTCCTAGCCTGAAAATGAGGAGGTAAGAGTGTAACTTTGGTTGCAGACTCAGATATGTGTGTAGAGCATGGTGAACAGGCCCATGGCTCAGGATATGTGATGTATGGAGCATGAATGCGTTCATGGCTCAGATCACGGTGATCAGGCCCGTGGCTCAGTTTTACTAGCGCCATGACCTGTACCAAGGCGGGCTAGAGAATGGGTAGCCTATGGAGCTAACCATGTGGCTCAGACCACTTCAGCATGTGACTGCGGTCCTGCTTGTGTTGTACTCATGTACTGACCATGAGGTGGTAGGTCGTGGAGTCCAGCTCTTCCATTGACCTTGTATGGCACCGGCTTGGGTTTCGTAACCGAAGGTTGGATTTGAACGGTACGGTTCAAATCCTCAGGGCATAATAAAATGTAATACAGCCGTTTAGTAATTACTGATCAAATCAAATATGAAACATTGGTTGAGGCCTTGTTTGTGTAATATTCCGTTATACCTTGCAGGTCATGTGGTAATCTACCTTATCTTGATAATCAGGTTATGTGACATTATATTCTGTTCTAATAATCCTCTTACATGTTGATATACCTTATCTTGGTAATCATGTTCTTTTGAAAGACATCTGGTTATAAGTTTTAGAACAGCTGGTATGCTTGCCGGTAAGAATGATCTTGCTATGTATATATAACTGCTTCTGATATATCTGCTCATGTTATAACTGCTGTTATGGTTTATCTTGCTGTGGTTCTATAGTTGCGGTGGGGAGCTATGTTTCCCGCTGGGACAATTGTTCAATTGTCTCACCCCGCTGGTTTACACCCTTTTTAGGTGGTCGAGGTAGACGTGGTCGTGGTAGTGGAGTTGCGGACGAGCAGCTTGAGGAGCAGTAGAAGGCAAGCGTTGGACATGCTGCTGTTTTGGATGTTTTGTAGTAGAGTCTAGAGTCATCCATGTACTCTCAGGTCCTTGGCAGTGTTTTGACGATGTTTCACGAAGATCGTTCGATGATATCTGTATATCCTGCTGTTGGCCGGATGTGGGCCTTTATGTATATATGAACAGGTGTGATCTCATGTGACGGATGAACATCTATTTTTGAGTTGTGGACACGTATCAGATCTTGTGTATGCGTGTATAAATATTTATATGACATGTTTCTGTGCAGGATGAGGACTGGAAAGTAATAGTTTCACAGTTTATCAGTTTTCCGCAATCGGTTTTAATTAACCCGTGTTTTTGATAATCTGTGGTTATAGTATTTTCCGCACGTTTTCGCGTAACACCTCGTTATCTGTGTGATAATGGGATGTGTTGCCACAGCCACCTTGGACGCTTTTCACATAGACTTGAGGATCAGAGTCACTGAGGTCTGTACACACCCACCATCTTCTTGATGCGCGCCTCTTTCTCTCCCTATATGCAACTTCTCTAGATTCCAAAAAAAATTGTATCCATGAAGGTAACCTATTAGGACTCCTTTAGGACCAAAACATGTAGCTTTAGGAGCTATACGGCCTCCCCTTGCTGTACAGGTTGACGATGCTAATCCCATTTGCTGCCAAATCCTCCCTTTTTCTCTGTCTCTGCACCTCCATCACTGCTGAAGATCTTATTTCGTCTCCCTTATGTCGTGGTGGAGTAAGCTCTTAATATCTTTTCTCTTGATATTCCTGACACAGTTCCTGTGGAAAGTATTCGGGACAAAGTCCTCCAGGATCGCAGGGGTAAGCTTCCAACTCTGTCCTTCCTCGTCCAGGGCCCATCTGTTGGTGGGCCTGGGCCCATGTGTTGGCCCAGATCGTGAGGATCTGGTCGGCGAGGCAAGTTTCCGGTCTGGCTTTCTCTCCCGTGATTCGAATTAAAAATTCAAATATGAGATCTCCGCTGTGGCTCAACTTGAGTGTTTGCGTTGTATCACTGCAAACACCATCTTTGAGACAGCAAAGGTTGACGATCACATATTATATGTAGGCTAATTTTCGAACGATAAGATGCCTTGTGCATTCTGACACATGCACTACTTGGCCGATGATTGACTGTTAACTTTTCCAGGAACCCCTTCCTATTTTACCGGAGTCCACGCTCTTTGTTTTCAAAATTTTCTGTCGAAATACACGGTGGAGCATCAGTTGGCATCGATATGCCTAATTAACGTAACAAAGCAAGGTAACACATTATACATGTACCGTACTATGTAGCCGATGAAAGATTCCACCGGACATCTCTCAGATTCTCGTTACCACGAAGATGGAAACTGATTCTCTAGCGATTTGTTATGGTTCTAACCAGAGCTTGCAGGATTCCAACTGCTGCACAAGTACGACTGGGTTTCCTTGCTTACGGGTATGATCTGGAGCTTTTCTAGTCATCATGTAGCAACCCAATCATTCAGATAACAAATCATAGAACCGCGTCTGTGTTGTGACTATCTTCCATTATCCCTCGTCATTTAAAATGTATGATTGACTGTCGTCTTTCCATGCACGATTGAATTACTTAAAAAAACGGCGGTTTTTAAAGAACGCAGGAACACGCAAACGTAATTGCCCTACTGGATTAGTCTTAAAATACGTTTCAGTTCATTTGCAAGTTGTTTTGGAAAAGCATTATGCTTATTCTATTTTAGTGAATGCTGACTCTGTGGCATAACCCTAAACTACACATCTAAATCGGACACAGTTCCAATCTGAAACATTATTGTTCAAGGAAGAAGATACCGACGATATCGTCAGTATATCGCTCGGTTTACCAATACTGAGCCAACCTGAAATCGGTGTACACATATCTGCCGTTGTTCTCGTAAATTTCGGTAAACCAGTGGGTTTACCGAAAGGGGGGGGTTCAGTGCAAAATACCCGACTTATAGGCGATATGGGCGGTATACCGCCCCAGTGTGCCGTCATTTGCGAACGTGAACCTGCTGTTGCTATTGGAGTGAAAGAACTTACTCATTTGGGGTGATTTTCTTCGTTGGAGCTCAAATCAGCTGTAGTCAAGGTATGTTTTCTTGATTTCTTGCATTCTTCATTATTTCCAACCCATCTCCTATCTATTTCCTTCTATTTTCACCATAGAATCTCTCCAAAAGTCTCTAAATACACCCAAATCTTAGATCTACTTCAAAAAACTTAAGATTAATGCTATTTAATAGTAGATCTATGAATATTGTATGTAGATCTACTAATGGTATAACTAGATCTACTACTTTTAATTAGTATTATCATATAATTTCTCTAATTAATATTAAATTCGTAATAATACAATAAGTACTAGAAATAATAGGTGTCTAACTTAGGTTTTGTAGAAGAAGTTGTACCAAATAGCAATGTGAACAAATACAAATAAAAATATAGTAAAAATATTTATATTTTTCGTTTTTTTTATTTATTTAAAATGCTGAAAATAAAAAAAATCATTTTTTTGTTTTTTTCTACAGAAATGTATGTGTTAGTGTTATGTAAGATGGAATGAGTAAAGTTGTAATACATCACTTGACTTAATACTAGATAATTATCAGATTTTATAATTTTTAAATTAATTTCAGACTTTAATTTTTTTATTTAAGCCTTTTTTCTTATTAATAAAAATCTAAAAAAATATTGTTTGATTCTATTAATACATTTAACATTTATACATCTAAAAGTATTGTGTTTGATTCTATAATACATAAAATAGATTAATTTCTTGCAACTTAATGGGTTATAGATTTCATACACCTAATTTTTATTTGTCTTTGTCTTTTTGCAGTGTGACTGTGACGACCCCAATTTCTACATACTTTCCTTAGTGACATATACAGATATGCGTGCACTCATATCTATAAATGTCAAAAGGGAAAATAATAGAAATCAAGATAGCCAACTTAAATCAGAGATAAGCCAAGATCAAGTTCACATCATAGCAAATAGCCACACAACATTTCATTCAACAATATAAGATAAAGTCATACATATTGATACTGGAGAAAGAAGAAGAATAAGTCTATGATTATTACATTGGATCTCAATCATCCTCAACATAATCTAGTGAAAGAAATAAACTAGCATCTAGCAAGAAAGAGATGAGAGGACTAGGTCTATCTAATAAATCCTCCACGCTTATTATTTGTGCCTTCATGTACTTTGAATATGCATTGCACTTTAATCATCAATTGTTCCTTGTACCTAGAAAATACGAGAAACAAAAACATCAACAAAGTTGGTACGTGGAATAAAAGCTATACTATGCTGGCATATAAAATACTCGAATTGAAGAAGAAGAAAGAAAACGTTATTTAAAGGCAGAAAATCAGGTAATCCCAAGTTATTAGCCTCATTTATAGTGAACATGCATTACTATGGTGGACTTAGCACATAATTGCATAAATAGTGGGCCCTTCCCCGTGTACCTTGTACTCTAGGGATATCCCCGTATACCATGTACTCTAGGGAGGTGCTAGTCAACATTAAAGCTTTCCCTCTCTAATAGGGAGTTTAATGAGCACCACTAGTAACTACATTTCACTTATATTCAATTATGTTCTTTTATGTTCAAGGCGGTAAATCATCAACTAATCATATATCAACATCCAACAATGTATATCAATTTCATGCAACCAATTACATATACTTAACATCCAGCAAAAACTAGTCATATAATTATATCCACGTACCTCTAAATCTCAGATCTGGATTCCACAAGTCCTAAGTTAGGAGAAGATAATAGATCACCCTGAAATGTAAACAAAACCCTAAGTTACTATGGATTCTCATTATTCCACATTAGGGCTTCTTATTAGGGTTTAGGTCATTTAGAGGGGTCACCTAGAATATGTAGGATTCCGAGTTGGGGTCTGAGATTAGAGTCGTCCAGGTTATAAAAGGACATTTCAGTTATTAGGGTTTCCATAAATTGTACATAATAATCATGATGAGGTGAGAAACCTAGAAATTAGGGTTCTTCTCCATTATTACATCAACTATCTTCCTTAGGTACGATTTCGAGTAACATTATGACCAAGATCATAATTAGGATTTAAATATTCCCAAGACAGAAATAAAATCAGTTATAACCTTTATTCCACAAAACAATGTATTAAAAAGGTCATTAGAGATGGTTCTCCATATTTTCCAAAAAGGGTTCAGATCCAGGTCATAATTATATTTTAGTTAGATATCTTGGATTTTTCTGATGAAAATGGTATATTTATTCGATATTTTCTGATAATCCTACCATTTTCTAGAGTTTTCTTAAGATCTGACCAATCAGGGAATTTTAAAGGAATTACAGAAAGAAAAAGAAAAAAAAGGATTTTGAGTTCTGGCTCGCGGATCATGCGAGGGATCCGACCAACCGGACCCTCTCACTGACCCGCGAGTAAGAGCTCGCTTGAGATGGTCGGGCCAACCCGTGAAAGGTCAGAAGTACCCCCCCCCTGGGGGTCACCTATGCATCGCAACCAAACAAGGGTAGAGGGGGAAGGTCACCCCTTAGATTGTTGCTCACGCCATGGCTGCAGCGAGGCAACAGGGGGAAGATCGACCAAGGTGGGGTGTGGTTCCAGGGAGTGAGTTGGGTTGCGCCATCTATCAGGCTGAGTTTGCCGACTCGCGGCGGTTGTGGGGAGGTCAGGTTCGTCGGAGAAGGTGGTCTAGGTGTCGATTTCCGTTCAAGACAGGCTAGCACAGGCCGAAGAGGAAAGTTGGGAATTACCTGCCCTCGGGTTGGATTGAGGGAGTCCACAGCTTCGCGGAGGTCTGCTGAGGTGCTCACGAACCTCCTTCGGCTCCAAGCAGGCTCCTACCTTGCCCGCGGTGAAGCTCTGGAGTTCAGCTACGGCGGCTAGTCGACACGGGGTTCTAGGCCTTCGCGGCTCCAACCGAGGATGTCGGTCGCCTCGCCGAGACTCCTAGATGATGCGGTCAAGTTTGATTGAGCGGAGAGGACCGCTAGAGGGAGGACGAGATCGAAGTCCGGCGAGCAGGGTGTGCTTGAGGTCAGGGAGTAAGGGGGTGATCTCGGTTGCAATTGAGGGGTTCAGGCAACTAAAAGGTAGGTGGCGTAGCTACTGGACTCCTTAAATAAGAGTGGGGGGTGCTAGGAAGGTGAGCCCTAAATTGGTTGCCGCCGCCAGTGAGAGGCGCGAGAGCTCGAGAGATCGTTCTCCCAGCTCCGGTGGAGAGGGATGACGTGGTGAGGGTTGTTGAGTTCGGTTTCGGGAGTAGAATCGGTCCTCCAATGATCTCGCGCGATCGTTGTGGGAGCTGTGCGCACGAGGCAGCCGTTGGGGCGGCACACTGCTGGGGGTCGAAGCCGAAGGATGCGGAAGGTACGAGACGGGGTCCTGGACCCTTGGATCCTGAGTGGTTCACAGTCCACCCGATCGGATGGCTAGAAACAAGTCCCAGTGAAGGGACCGCATCAAGGCAAAGGAAAAGGGCTTGCGTGACATAATTAAAAGCCTGATTAAAAGGAACTTAGGTCTTAGGTATTAATAGATCACTAGAAAGACTTGAGAATTCAATTATGAATAACTCATGATTGGTACATCCAAATTTAATGAGATTTTAGGCATAGCTTTATAATGCTAAGATGTAACTATGGTGCAAAAATTAGAGTCCTAATTCGATTATTGAATATGTCAATTGACTAAAAGTCATGATACTTGTATTATTGACTTTATGTACCATTACGGGTGGTTTTAAGTGAAATTAATAATCCACTAAATCAAATTATTGAGAGAGATGATCAAGGGCATAAATGGAACAATTAAAATTGTAAGAGAGAGGAATTAAATAATAATATGTTTAAAAACTCACTCTGTCACATTCTCCCCTCCTTAGAAAGAATTTTGTCCCCAAAATTCAAGCAGCCTGGAAAAGATATGGATACTTTTTCTCAACCTCGGTCTTTAGCTCCCAGGTGGCATCTGTTTCATCATGGTGGCTCCATAGAACTTTCACCATTTCAATTTGACGATTATTGCGAAGCTCCTTTGACTTGAAGTCGAGAATTCTGACTGGGGACTCAGCATATGACAGATCATCCTTCAATTCAAGAGGCTCATGATTTAAGATTTGACTGGAATCTTTGACATAGGGCTTCAGATTAGATACATGAAACACATTATGCATGGCACTATACTGAGGTGGCAAAGCAAGACGATAGGCACATTCGCCAACCCTTTCTAGAATCTTGAAGGGTCCAACATAACGAGGACTGAGCTTTCCTTTGTTCTTGGCCAAAGCTCAAATAGGTCGGATTTTTAGAAATACATGGTCACCCTCCTTGAATTGACGTTCTTGACGGTGAGCATCTGCATAAGACTTTTGCCTATCCTGTGCTCGCTTCATTCTCTGCCTAATCAATGCAACCTTATCAGAATACAACTGCATCTCCTCGGATTTCATCAGGGTACGCTCTCCGACATCATCCCAGTGTAAAGGCGATCTGCATGGTCGACCATAAAGAGCTTCATAGGGAGGCATCCCAATGCTTGCCTGATAGCTGTTATTATAGGCAAACTCTGCTAAAGGCAAGTAATAGTCCCATGAGCCTTCCCAGTCTAGAACACAAGCTCGTAGAAGGTCCTCCAGAATCTGTACTGTACGTTCTGACTGCCCGTCTGTTTGCGGATGGTAGGCTGTACTGAAGTTCAACTTGGTACCCAATTCCTCTTAAACCTGCTTCCACAACTTTGATGTGAACTTTGGGTCCCTGTCTAAGACAATAGATGCTGGAACTCCATGTAGGCGTACTATCTCCCGTATGTAGAGATCTGCCAACTCAGAAACCTTTGTGGTAGTCTTCACAGGAAGAAAATGAGCTGATTTAGTGAGACAATCCACGATGACCCATGCAGCGTCGTATCCCTTCCTGGTCCTGGGTAATCCCACCACGAAATCCATGGTGATGTGTTCCCATTTCCATTCCGGAATCTCGAGGGGTTGTAGTAGACCGCCTGGTCTCTGATGTTCGGCCTTAATCCTTTGACATGTCAAACACCTGGACACGAAATCGGAAATATCACGCTTCATGCCCCTCCACCAAAACTGACGTTGTAGGTCTTTGTACATTTTTGTTGTGCCTGGATGAACTGTGTACTTGGACCCATGTGCCTCATTTAGGATTGATGTCTTTATAGCTGACTGCTCAGGAACCCATATACGATTCTTGTAATGGAGACCTCCATCCAGACCCACGGCCAGATGTGTTTGCGGCTTTGACAGAAGGGAAGAGAGCTCTGCAAGATCGGGACTAGCCTTCTGTGCCTCAAGAAGTTCGAAATGCAGGTTGGACGTGATGGAAATGTTATTGACATGCACACGATCAGACAAAAACTGCGGCTTCCAGCCCACTAGATCCTCCATGTTCCTCCATTCGGGGACAGAAAGAGATGCACATACTGCCCTTTTTCTACTAAGGGCATCATCGACTACATTTGCCTTACCCGGATGGTAGGCAATAGTGAAATCGTAGTCCTTTAGGTATTCAATCCATCGTCGTTGACGCAGATTCAAGTCCTTCTGAGTCAGGATGTACTTCAGGCTTTTGTGGTCGGTGAAGATGTCGAACGTTGCCCCGTACAGGTAGTGCCTCCAGATCTTGAGGGCATGAATGATTGCAGCTAATTCCAAATCATGGGTGGGATAATTAAGTTCATTGGGTTTTAGCTGTCTAGAAGCGAAGGCCACTACTTTACCATTCTGCTGCAGGACACATCCTAACCCATTCCTCAAAGCATCAGTGAATATCAAAAACCCTTCGTTGCTAGAAGGTAGAACAAGGACAGGAGCCGACGTCAACTTCTGCTTTAACTGCTGGAAACTGGACTCACAAGTATCTGACCATATAAAAAGCTCATCCTTCCGAGTAAGCTTGGTTAGAGGGAGTGCAATTTTGGAGAAATTTGGAATAAAACGACGATAATATCCGGCCAGACCCAAGAAACTCCGAATTTCAGAGGGATTACGGGGAGGTTGCCAATCAAGTACAGCAGAGACTTTGGCGGGATCAACTGATATACTACCTCCAGCAATGACATGCCCAAGAAACATAACCTTATCAATCCAGAACTCACATTTTGAAAGTTTGCCATAAAACTTCTGGGTTCGAAGAATGTCAAGAACTGATCGCAAGTGTTCACGATGTTTTTCCATAGAATCAGAATAGATCAAGATATCATCAATGAAGACGACCACAAACTCATCAAGATAGGGTTGGAATACTTTATTCATCAGATTCATAAATACACCTGGTGCATTGGTCAACCCAAAAGGCATCACCAGAAATTCGTAATGCCCGTAACGAGTTCGAAAAGCAGTTTTAGAAATATCAGAATCTCTGACTTTGAGCTGATGGTATCCAGAACGGAGATCAATCTTGGAGAAAACTTTAGCAGTACGAAGCTGATCGAAAAGGTCATCAATACGAGGAAGGGGATACTTGTTTTTAATAGTGGCTTGGTTCAACATGCGGTAGTCAATACACATACGCATAGAACCATCCTTCTTTTTAACAAAAAGAACAGGAGCTCCCCAGGGGGAGACACTAGGACGAATGAAACCTTTGTCGAGAAGTTCTTGCAACTGTTTCTTCAACTCCATCAGCTCAGCAGGAGCCATCCTATACGGTGCCCTAGAAATCGGAGTGGTTCCAGGAAGAAGATCTATGGAGAACTCAATGTCTCTATTTGGAGGCAGCCCAGGAAGCTCCTCCGGAAAAACATCAGGAAAGTCACGTACCACCTCCAGACTTTCTACAGGCCCGCTACTAGGACTGGTCTCTGAGACTAATGCGAGGAAGACTTTACATCCCTTAGAAATGAGCTTTTTAGCTTTAAGAGAGGAGATTATAATATTGTTACAGAATCCACTTCCTCTAGGGATGTTCACAGGATAAGAATGAGGTTGAGAGAGAACGACTGTCTTGTTTCTACAGTCAATATGAGCATGGTATGTGTAAAGCCAGTCCATACCAAGTATAACATCAAAGTCTTCCATAGTTAGGAGAATGAATTCAAAGGGCATATCATGATTTTCATACTTAAGAGAAAGTTCATTAGTTTTCTGCAGAGTTGTGAGTATTTTTCCACTTGGAGTAGACACGTCCAGAGTATATCCCAAATCCCTTATGTGAAGATTTAATATGGATGCCAGAGTTCGAGAAATAAAAGTATTTGTAGATCCGGAGTCAAATAAAGCCTTAACAGGATGACCATTTAATAATATAGTGCCTACATAAGGTAATCAAATTATGAATAATTGCAGGCTTGAATAAGATATTGAATTATAAAGAAATTAGGTTACCTTCACAGAGCTGGTTTGGATTTGCCTTGGCCTCTTATGCATTTACTGCAAACACCCTGCCATTGCGGTGTCCCTGAGGCTGCGGAGCACCACTTACAGGATTGCCAAAGATGGAGGGAGTGGGGCACTTGGTAACAAAATGACCCTCCTTTTTGCAGTTATAGCATACGGGCTTGGTGTGGCGGCATACTCCACCATGGTGTCGTCCGCAAGTCTTGCACTTCGGGTGGACCATCTTCTATTGATTTCGATTGTTCTTCTGTCCTCCTTTCCCTGAACCTCCTCCTTTCCCTGATCCCTTGTTGTTATGGCCTGGGTGGAACTTCTTAAACTTATCCTCTTCAGTTGTGGTTAACCCTAAGTATCCCATGCTAGAAGGTTTTTGCATGCCCTGCTCTCTCTCCTGCTTGAGGGCCATATCTAGGGCTTCATCTATGCTTCTGGGACGAGAGGCTATGACTAGGGTTTTTAGGTGGGCGGAAAGGCAGTCAACATAGTGTTCAGTAAGACGGTCTTCAGTCCTGATGGGTGCATAATGTTCCAGAAGCCTAAACTTCTGGGTGTAATCAGCTACTGACAGACTACCCTGCCTTAACTCCATGTACATCTTCTCCTTCCTCTTCCTCTCAGCTATGGGCATAAAATGATCTGTGAAGAGATTTTTAAAGGCTTCCCACTCCATGTTGTCTACTTCCTCACCCCTATTCCCGCCATAGTTCTCCCACCAGATTTTTGCCCCTCCCTTAAGCATATGGGTGGCGAACCTAACCTTCTTCTCATTAGGTACTTCTAGGGTATGAAAACCATTCTCTATGGTCAAAATCCAGGCTTCAGCCTTATCCATAACCTCAGGCTGATCATCACCCCAAAAAGAATCAAGGTTTAGTTTAATAAAATCTATCACTGTCACCTCTTTCTTCTTAGATGGGCTGGGTTCTGGGGTTCCTTTTGTGGCGAGGGTTTCCATAAAATCTAAAAGGATTTTCTTCTGTTCTTCCCACCTTTCCTTGGCCTCAGCATCGGGATCAGGTACTTCAGAGGTTTCACGTTCTTTTCTTTTCTTAGAGGATGATTCCCCTGAGCTGCGAGTCTTAGGAGGCATCCTGAAATTAATTTGAACATATTAGATTATTACTTCAACAATTATTCTTGTCATAATTATTATTATTTTCACATGATAGTTTATTATTCTCATGATTGAATGATTAATATTCTGAATGTTATGATTTAGGGAGGATATCCTAAAATCCTTATCAGTCGATCCTTAGGACTTTCTAAATAGAGAGACTCCTTCCTAACCTTATTACAGAGGTAAGAGGGAAAGTTTAATTTATTTCAAAGCATAGATGAGAGGGAGGAATTTTTTTTTTCCTATAGAAGAGGTGAGAGGGAAAATCTATAGATGAGAAAATTCCTAATTTAAGGTATGCCCAAGAATATGGGACACTTAGGATATCGGCCAGGTAGACTTATACTGCCATAAAGGTAGCCTCGTGATTGCCAAGCTAAGTGGCTCGGAGACTTTAGTCAGACCCATGGCAGATGCTATCCTAGACACCTCAATCCTTCACATCCCTAACTCAAGGACTACCCTAGACTCATAATAGGGTGAATGAAAGTCATGTGACTACGATGTATGAACATTGGCTCTGATACCAACTGTGACGACCCCAATTTCTACATACTTTCCTTAGTGACATATACAGATATGCGTGCACTCATATCTATAAATGTCAAAAGGGAAAATAATAGAAATCAAGATAGCCAACTTAAATCAGAGATAAGCCAAGATCAAGTTCACATCATAGCAAATAGCCACACAACATTTCATTCAACAATATAAGATAAAGTCATACATATTGATACTGGAGAAAGAAGAAGAATAAGTCTATGATTATTACATTGGATCTCAATCATCCTCAACATAATCTAGTGAAAGAAATAAACTAGCATCTAGAAAGAAAGAGATGAGAGGACTAGGTCTATCTAATAAATCCTCCACGCTTATTATTTGTGCCTTCATGTACTTTGAATATGCATTGCACTTTAATCATCAATTGTTCCTTGTACCTAGAAAATACGAGAAACAAAAACATCAACAAAGTTGGTACGTGGAATAAAAGCTATACTATGCTGGCATATAAAATACTCGAATTGAAGAAGAAGAAAGAAAACGTTATTTAAAGGCAGAAAATCAGGTAATCCCAAGTTATTAGCCTCATTTATAGTGAACATGCATTACTATGGTGGACTTAGCACATAATTGCATAAATAGTGGGCCCTTCCCCGTGTACCTTGTACTCTAGGGATATCCCCGTATACCATGTACTCTAGGGAGGTGCTAGTCAACATTAAAGCTTTCCCTCTCTAATAGGGAGTTTAATGAGCACCACTAGTAACTACATTTCACTTATATTCAATTATGTTCTTTTATGTTCAAGGCGGTAAATCATCAACTAATCATATATCAACATCCAACAATGTATATCAATTTCATGCAACCAATTACATATACTTAACATCCAGCAAAAACTAGTCATATAATTATATCCACGTACCTCTAAATCTCAGATCTGGATTCCACAAGTCCTAAGTTAGGAGAAGATAATAGATCACCCTGAAATGTAAACAAAACCCTAAGTTACTATGGATTCTCATTATTCCACATTAGGGCTTCTTATTAGGGTTTAGGTCATTTAGAGGGGTCACCTAGAATATGTAGGATTCCGAGTTGGGGTCTGAGATTAGAGTCGTCCAGGTTATAAAAGGACATTTCAGTTATTAGGGTTTCCATAAATTGTACATAATAATCATGATGAGGTGAGAAACCTAGAAATTAGGGTTCTTCTCCATTATTACATCAACTATCTTCCTTAGGTACGATTTCGAGTAACATTATGACCAAGATCATAATTAGGATTTAAATATTCCCAAGACAGAAATAAAATCAGTTATAACCTTTATTCCACAAAACAATGTATTAAAAAGGTCATTAGAGATGGTTCGCCATATTTTCAAAAAAGGGTTCAGATCCAGGTCATAATTATATTTTATTTAGATAGCTTAGATTTTTCTGATGAAAATGGTATATTTATTCGATATTTTCTGATAATCCTACCATTTTCTAGAGTTTTCTTAAGATCTGACCAATCAGGGAATTTTAAAGGAATTACAGAAAGAAAAAGAAAAAAAAAGGATTTTGAGTTCTGGCTCGCGGATCATGCGAGGGATCCGACCAACCGGACCCTCTCACTGACCCGTGAGCAAGAGCTCGCTTGATATGGTCGGGCCAACCCGTGAAAGGTCAGAAGTACCCCCCCCCTGGGGGTCACCTATGCATCGCAACCAAACAAGGGTAGAGGGGGAAGGTCACCCCTTAGATTGTTGCTCGCGCCATGGCTGCAGCGAGGCAACAGGGGGAAGATCGACCAAGGTGGGGTGTGGTAGTGTCCACTTTTGACTTTTGAGAAGATGTCTTCAAGCGATGGTGAGGGTGTTGGGGCCGGTAATGTTGGTGGAGCTAAGAATGTGATGAATTTTGCATGGAATCATTGCATGCCTCTTGAAGGCAATAGGGGAAAGATAATTTGCAATTACTGTAAGAAGACAATTGGTGGAGGGGGGATTACTAGATTCAAACGTCACATTACTGGTGGTGACAAAAATGTGGCAATGTGCACAAGGTGTCCCCAAAGTGTTAGGGATGATTTTAGGAATCTTATGGGTGCAAAGAAACACAAACAACAAAAGATGAAGGAGGCTGACAGGGGTTACACAAATACATTATTCAATGTTAGGGGCAAAGGCACTTCTGGAAAATCAGATGATGACATTGCATATCCTCCTGATTGTGATACAACTTATTCACGTCGTGTGTGTATATGTGCCCTAAGAGATTCCCGTAGAGATGAGTGGGATAGAGAGGAGGCAGTTCAAATTACAAGGAGGTATGGGCCATCTAGTGTAGGTGGAGGCAGTGGTACTGCATGTATTCATATTGTTGACCTAGATGACGATGAAGACAGAGTTGGTCATGGCAAAAGGAAGAAAGGCGGCATTGATACACTTTTTTGTTCTGCTAGTACGAGATTGAGGCATGTTGATGAGCCAGGGGTTAGGAGGCCTAAATCCAGGTAAAAAGGCATTAAAGCAATGTTCACTGGTGTAAATGATAAGGTCGACAAGGCAGTGGGTAAGTTCTTCTTTGCTCATGGTATACCTGCACATGTTGCAACTGAACCGTATCTGCAACATATGGTAGATGTGATAGGGGATTCTGGGAGGGGCGTCAAGGCCCCCACTTCGTATGAATTAATGAACAAGTATATTCCCTTAGAGAAGGACCTACAAGCCTGGATTTCAGGCCAAAAAAATATGTGGGCTGAATATGGTGTCACGCTTATGTGTGATCGGTGGACTAGTGGCAACAGAAGACAAATTATCAACTTTCTTGCACATTGTCATGGATCCACAATTTTTCTAGACTCTGTTGATGCTTAAGGTGAGGTCAGGAACCACAGGTTCATAAGGAAACTAATGAAGACATACATGAAGTAGGTTGGTGTGGAAAATATGGTGTACATAGTTACTGATAATGGTTCTGCCTTCAAGAAGGCCGGGGACAGTTTAATGAAGAAATATCTCATATATTGGACACCATGTGCTGCCCACTGCATAGATCTCATTCTCAAGGACATTGGCTCAATCGAATTCATTAAATATGTTATCATTTATTGCAGGTTGATCACATGATTCATCTACAACCATTATTTTCTGTTGAATGCAATGAGACAATTTAAGTATAGTAGAGGTGATCTGTTTAGAATAGGTGCAACTAGATTTGCAACAAACTTTGTTGCCTTACAATCATTAAAGTCCAAAAAGGATGGACTTAGGAGGCTCTTCAATGGAGTGGAGTGGACCTCCATGAAGGAGCACAATACCCCAGTTGGCATTGGAATTGAGCAGTTGATTACCAGCAGACCTTTTTGGGATAAGGTTACTAGGGTGTTGCAAATAATGGAACCCGTTGTCAAAGTATTGAGGTTAGTAGATGGTGATAAAACTACAACAATGCCTTTTTTATATGATGCAATGACCTCAATGGTGGACCACGTCAAAGAAGTAGCTCCTAAGTCCAATGAGTAATACATCAGAATTTATGAGAATCGTTGGACAAATATGCTTTTGCATCCATTGCATAAAGCAGGTATATATCTCAATCAATTATGTTCTAAGTTTCTAACTTCTGAGTTATTTGTCTAACTCATAGTCTACCTATTAAAATGTCATTCTAATTTCCTTATTTCTATTTGTGATAGCTTACTATTTGAATATGAGGTTCCAATACTCACGAACGCTTGTATTGAATCCGACTCTAATGACTGTAGTGAGAGATGTCACCAACAAGTTCATTACCTCTCCAGAAGAGCGATTGCTAGTACTGGAAGAGGTATAATATAACTATATTACTTACGTTATTAATTTCTCATTAGTCATTAGTCATCACTTTGATTTCATCATCTAAATATCATAAAAATGATGTTTTTTTGCAGTTGCGCCATTTCCATGAAGGCACTGGATGTTTTGGACATCCAAATGCAGTTTCTGATCGTGAGACAGGTGATCCTTGTGAGTGGTGGGTTTGGAATGGAACAGGTGCCTCCTGTTGGGTTTTCGGGGAGGCAGAGAAGGCAGCGGAAACAAAAATTTTCTCCCCCAAACCCAGAACAAGGAAACGCGCCAACGTCTATACAATAGGAAAGGATGGTTTGTGGAATCATACCTTGTTCTGAGGCTTGCTCGGCGACAATACCTCGCGCCTTGCGCGGTCTTCACCTCCGGTCTTGGACGGTGTCTGTGCAACTCCTGGTCGCACCGAGACTGAAGACTCCTGGTCTCACCGGGACTGTCGGGATTGACAGCTGTCCTCTGAGCGGCAGAAACCTCCTGCCTCTGAAGTAGTCCACATGGACCACCTGGTACTCCAATCTCCTTGTCCTACAAGGAATTGGAAGGATTCGCACCCTCCTGTCAGCGTACTAGTCTCCAACACACTTTCCTGCCACCTTTCACAACCGCAGTTGTCTTTCCTTTGATGTGCCTCCCTTTTCGGGTAGCACTTGCTCGGGCTCTCTCGGTTACCAAAACCAGAGAGAATGAAAACTTTGCAGAGCAACTGGTTTGCACTGAGTTATACTTTGAGAAGCCCCCAATACCCCTACATATATAGGAGGGTCATGGGATAGGGTTCTCCATCCCGGGCAATGCGGGACTAAAAGCAGGAGTAGAAGGGTTCGAGATTTTCCACAAAAACAACCAACTCACAACTTGAACCGATCATTTCACAACTGAAACGGTCGGTTGGGGACCTGAGCCGGTCGGTTGACACCTCAACCGATCGGTTGGGACACCTCAACCGGTCGGTTCACTTCTGAACCGATCGGTTCGTGGTCCTGGTCAATTCCCGATTGACTTTCCATCTTTTGTTTCTAATTGGTATCGAATACCAATCCTATTTCCCAATCAAATTGGGCAAGTGAAACTAAAGGAAAATTCCCACCAATCCTACTTTCCCAACTTGCTCGGTTGCACCAGTTGAATCGATCGTTTCAACTCTTGAAGCAATCGTTTCACCCTGACTATGAGTCGATCGACTCAACACTTGAGCTGACCGGTTCACCAAGCTCAGCCGATCGGTTCATCACATGAGCCGATCGGTTGGGAGTGCAGATTGTGCAGAATCAGTCAATTGCGATTTCAATCAATCTGATACTCCAATCAATATGTACAACACCTTGAACATTATGATATTGAGCTATCAATTAATTGAGTGTTTAATTGAACTACTAAACTCCTTTAGTAATCAATCTAAACATTGTTTGTGGACAAAACTCCTCTTCCAGGTTAAATCCTATGTGTGTGACCCTACAGGTCCATTTCACATTGGCAGTGAAAGTCCATAACACTTATGACTTCACAAGCAAAGAGCGGTGCCTAGTCACACATCAGTGCTACCCAAGTGAAAGTAGAAAGTTGGAGAACAACTTTCAATCCTACAATCCGTGAATGGTGTTATAGTGAATGTATAATTCCTTTGTCACTGATATCCCGAATGAACTCGAGGCATGGAACAGTCATCCTGTCAACGTTCATTCACTTTCTTGATCTCAGAGTAGATTGGAAGAGATATGTATGACATCAATATCACATACTGATTCACACATGTGTGTGCACGCCTATTTCAATCCTACTCATCAAGTGGCCTTAGATATCAAACTCCCTCAGGAGGGATAAATCCCATATGTATCACTCACCCCTCAAAAGCCCCATGTGTCAAAGCCACCCAATCATCACCTTTATAACAACCCATGTTTCAGGACTGCATTTGATGATGTCAAAGTGTACCCAACGACATGTGTTGAGTGTAGTGATTTCAGGTCAAAGAATCACACTCACCACCATCACTGTGAGTACTGACTATGACTGCCATGTCATGGTTCCATGTGTCTAACTCACGGTGGGTCTGTCCGGTACACTTGTTCTCTAAGAAGTACCTATGTGTTTGGTTTGATATCTCTATATCATGACTAATGAGATTCTGTCATCAACCAACACCACAATCTAGTCTTGTGTGTCATTGTTGTCTATCTACCTTCCACAATGACATCTGAATAGGGACATAACAAGAATGTACAAACTCTTAGCATCCGTATGATCTCATCGTTCAGGTCCTGAACCTGAAGGCATACGTTATTGAGTATTGTCATTCTCTAGACATTCAATCTGTTCTATCACTATCTCATATGACTGAACCAGAAAGAATTGGAAGCTTGCCTTTGATGTTTATCAAATCAATCTTAATGTATCCCACCAATCATCCCATGATTGGCTCTCAGGGCATACATACCAACACCTCCCATTTAAGAAAAGTGGTTGTTCGCCTCCTTGCTCAAACAACATCTACAGGGGGTTGTGAAAGAAATTGGAGCACATTCAATCTCATACACTCAAAGAGAAGGAACAAGCTTGGGGAAAACAGGTTGAGGGACCTTGTCTATGTTCACTGCAACATGCGGTTGAGGGTTAGAGCAATACGAGATGCCAACTATAGGGAAGTGGATTTTGCTGTTGTCCACAATCCCATTGACACCGCATACACTTTCAGCATTGACAGACGTAGAGGGCTGGAGGAAGATTCAGAAATCCTTTAGAGGAATGGATGAATGAGATAGGTCGGCATGTTCTTGATAATTTAGATGGGCATCCAGTTCCATACATAGAAGATCAATTTGAGCCAAACAATGGTGATGATATTATTCTTGATAATCTTCCTGAAAGACTTGAGCCTAAAGTTGCGCATGTAAATGTTGATATGGAAATAGATAGAAGAGTACAAGAGCAGTTAGGTAGCTCAGATTCTTCTTCTTCAGTTGGTTCCAAATCTAAGTCTGATGATAGTGACAATGATGGTGGTAATCAAAGTCAACTCTCTCCAGAATATCCTCAAGCTATGGATCCTCAACATGATGATTGGCCTTATGTTACTAGGGGTACACCTCCACAACAACAAGAATATCCCATGGCTAAAAAAAATTCAAAGAAGAAAAATTCAAACTGGGAAAGATTACAACGGTACACCTCCACCAAATGTTGCAATGCACACAACTCCAAGCCCCTATCCCTACTCCTACCCATCCAATCCACAACCACAACCACAATACCAGAGTCCAAGTGATTATCATTCTGATGTTGCTGAATCAATGGATGCATTGAGCATATCTGACTCTCAATCTCAATCTCAACATTCATTTGGAGATATGTTATTTGGGCAGACACTTCCATACCCATCTCAAACTTCTCAACATGGGTATTCTGGATATCAATTTGAACCACAAGGTCCACAACCAAGGTTACAATTAGAACTTGGACCTAGTATGGGATATCATGAAGCATACTCTGTTTGTAGCCCTTATGGATGCTTTTGGGTGAACACTGAAGCATACTCTGGTGATTTCGGGCAAACATGGAGTGGTGGGCATACTACAATTTATCCTATTGTCGGAGTTCCATTACAACCTCCTTTTCCTCAACCTCCAGCTCTTCGAGCAAGGTCACCCATACCTCCTCCCGCTTCTTCTCAGCCTCCCAGGAATTCAGCAAACAAGGCTCAATATCTCAAAGATTTACAAGAACATTTTCCAAAGATTGGGATGATGCAGTATGCGAATCTTGAAGTATATGAGGAGCATGTTGTCACATACAACAAATTGTATAGAGCTTTTATGACATGGGAGCAATATGTAGAACAACAATATCCTTATCAGTAGCCGGCATGCCACTCAACATACAACTGATGTGAGTTAGTACTTAGTAATTTACTATGTTTTTATATTTTTGTTGTAAGTTGAATATTATTGCTTAAGTGTGTAAACATGCATTTATGGATTGTGCTACTAAAAATTCAGATCTTAATTCTTATATTTTGTCATTGAAATCCTTCATCGAAATCTCCAAAAAACAGGATTGATTCCTTACCTCCCACATGATTGACCCCCCCAACATACCATATATAGAATTCTATGCATAAAACGTTGCGTCTAGGTTTTGAGACCATGCCTATAAAATTTAATGATTTAATTCATTCATTTAGGCATTGATAAGTCCAGGATTGCATCTGTCGATATTTCCGTCAGTATACCTGTAAATGTCTATTTCCACGTCGTCGATAAGGTGTCAGTATCAGCATTTAATTCCTTGATTGTTATACAATCTGGTTATGTTTCTTTGTAAACCCTTCTCTTTTCTGTCGAAGTCCTTCATTACAATTTCCTGGTAAGAAAATTGTGTTACCTATTTCTTGTTCCATAAACAATCTGTGGGTCACAAGCAAGGGTGGAACTAGGATTGAAAGGTTGGGGGGGCAAATTAATTTTGACTAATGAGTTAAAAATATGATCAAAGTGACAACTATTTTTTGTGCCTTATTGACTCCATGTTAGCTTAAGTATATATAAAAATATCACCTTTTTTAGAAAACATTGAGAGTCATAACGCTTGATATTCTTACCTATGATAATTTTTCCAAAACATATTTACATTGTTATTAAAATACAACATTTCAAATTTAGTAAAAAAAATTAAATTTGAAATATCATCCTAAAGTTTCTCCAACTCAAAAGGCCCCGAGCTTACTTGTACATTATGCCTTTTGAAAATAAAGATATGTTTTCCATGCTAATATGTTATGCATCTATGGAAGATCTTGGTTAAATTTAATGTTTAATGTGTATTTCTTAACTAGGGTATTACAGTTATATCTTGTCGTCTCTTAGGTGAGTGGGAGTATAGAAGTGTTTCTTATTTGTAAATACACGAGTTCTTTTTATGAAGTACTGTGTAAGGAGTGAGATTCCAGAGGGGAACCACTCCCTACTAAAAAATAGAACCTCCAGTCCAAACAAACCCAAAATGGTATGATAGAGTGGGTGTAAAATTTTCAAATCTTATTAATGATATTTAAAACAAACAAAGTGTAGCAGCGAAATAAAAACATTGACTATATCAATTTCTCATAAGGTTACAATAGAATATCTTAAACTTACATGTAAAGATACATCATATGGATCCATGTAGAGGAAAATCTAAACCACATCAAGATTGTCTCCAAGCTTTAACTCCTTAAGCTAGGTCCACAACTTTATGTCATGTCATCCACATCCTTCACCTAGGGTTGGAAGCATACCCCAGTAAGAAGAGAAAAATAGATGACATCAGCAAAGGTTGGTATGTGCATACTATAAAGTAAAATTGAGCAATATAAAGAAATAAGGACATCAAATAAATAGAAGCTTCCCATAGAAAAGAAAAGTACCACCCAAGTGGGTATCAAGAGAAATGGATCACAAAAGGAGATACTTGTCATAAAAATAATAATAAAAAGATTGTGCCATATATGCATTCACTATCATGGTGGAAATGAAGCACATATCACGAAACTAGGGAACACACCCCACAATCATCATCAATAGCATGCATGATGTGAGATAAACATGGCCCTAGAGCAATATAAATACAAAGTCAGCCAAGTCTCACAAACTAGAAACCCGATAGAAAATGATGTAATGTCAAACTCCCAATATATAAAATGGGCCAAACCTCACAAATTTAAAACCCAGGTATGGGGCACCACCACCTCCATCCCAATAATAACAAGGGCATACTGCCCAATAATCAATGAAATTATGAGGTTGCTCAATCAAGATGTTCAAGGTCCATGCCATAGTTGAGTTGTTTTAGTCCACTTGATTCCCTTTCTCACTCTTGAATACAACTAATTTCAATCATTATGAGTGAGATAGGATTCCTATGGGAGATATATTTCCTTGTATATTTGTGAATCTCTCAAGATCTCTCTTTCTCCAACCCCATTTCTTGAAGACCAAGTTGGTGAAACCTTCTCCAACTAAAGTAGAAGGTTCAAGCTTCTTCAAGCTATAGAAGAAGCTGCATAAAGCTTCTCTGAGTGAAGAAGGAGGACAAGGTAGAATATCTAATGAGCTTTGTGGGTAAATCCTCAAGGTAAAAGACTCGGTATAAGAAGGGGATCTCCTTGGTGAAGGAATCCAGCTACTTGCAAGAGTGGGTAAGACCTTTGTGAGGTAGAAGACTAGCTCTTTGATAGGAAGACCATGTTTGTAAGGTTTTTGGATCCCTTAGCCTAATAGGCAAGATGGGTATCCTTGTCCCAGAAAAGGGAGGTCAAATTTATAACCCTTAAAGTGAATATAAGGAGTAAAAATCTTAGAAATATTAGACCGTGACCTCTCTAGGTAGTGGACTGACTCTCTCTTAGTTTGGAGAGTGGAACCACTCTAAAATAGCTTGTTCACTTGGTTGATACAATCTCTCTTATCCTTGTTATGTATGTTTTGATTTCCATTAAATTGACTATTTTAAAGTGGTTTTATTTGAAGTAACTTGAAGGTCTAACAAGTTTTGTGTAAGTATTTTTAGCTCTACTCACCCCCCTCTAGAGTCCTTAGACCTAACACTGCTAAGTATTAGTTTTATCTTATCCTGGGATAGGTCCCCTCTAAAAGAGTGAGTTCATAAAATTAGTTTAAGCATTCAGGTAACAATAAAGATCACTTAAAACTTTGAGAGAAAGCATAAAAGCACATATATTGAGTAATATTTGTTGCACCCATGTATGCCATCTCTAAGGGACATGAGGAAAATTCTCTAGGGAAGTGATCAATTTAAAGGCACCAATTATAGATGGGAAGCTTGCTATGATCTCCATGAAGGAACATAAGGAATACTATGTGTGCTCTAAGAGATGAAGGATTAAAAGATTCTAAGGGATATAATGTGCTTGGATATTTTCACAGAAACCATAACCAAAATGTGGGTTGAAATAAATTATGACATCTCAATAGGACCCTAAGTCTATCCTAAGGTAAAGAAGGGATGAGACTGATGGGAATAGGATTTGATTGTTCATTGAATACACAAGACCATAGGTAACAACTATGTTAGCTCGAGGCCCATGGGTTAGGAGGTTTTCCACCTTCATGAGTTCATGTGTCCTAAGGGGTAAATGTGACAGCCACACTCTAGATGCATAAGGATGAACTCACTCCAAATGTACTAGCACCCTAGAGACTTTGGGGAGATGAGTAAGGATCATCATCATCATCATCATCATCTAAGCCTTAGTCTCAATTATGTTGGGGTCGTCTACATGGATCCTTCATTTCCATTCAGCTCTATCATGGGTCATATTCTGATTGAGATGTAGAGATTCAAAATCTCTCTTTATAAGCTCATCCCATGTTAATTTAGGCCTTCCTCTTCTTCTATTTATAGTGTTTGGCTCAATAGCATTGCTTTGTATAGGCACACTAGTAGTTCTATGTTGCACTTGTCTGTACCATTTGAGTCGACCCTAGAGAAACTTTTCCTCAATGCTCGTCACCCCCACTTTATTCCTGATATAGTCATTTCTCAAGCGGTCTTTTCTTGTCTTCCCACACATCCATCTTAGCATACGCATTTCAGCCATGTTTATCTTGTTGAGACCTTGTTTCTTCATCGCCCAACATTCACTCCCATAGAGCATGGCTGGTCGTATAACTATTCTATAAAACTTACTTTTTAACCTAAGAGGGATCTTTTGCTCGCATAATACTCTAGTTGCACTCCTCCATTTCAATCGTCGTACAGTGATTCGGTGACAAACATCATTTTGGACATCCCTGTCTATTTGAATAATAGAACACAAGTAACAAAATTTATCACATTTTGGTATATATACTCCGTCCAACTTGGCTCCATCATTCACACTACGAGATTGGCTGAAATTGCAATGCATATACTCAGTTTTTCTCCTGCTAATCATCAATCCATTTGATTCCAATGCATTTCTCCAACATTCAACTTTATCATTCTATCTATCTTTAGTTTCATCAATCAAAACAATATCATCAACAAATAACATACACCAAGGAATATCATCCTGAACATTCTTTGTCAACTCATCCATAACAAGAATGAATAGATATGGGGTGGGTGTGGATCCTTGGTGTACCCCAACTGTGATAGGAAAAGTTGGTGTCTCTCCTCTAGGAGTCTTGACACTTGTAGTATGGGATAATGAGGAAAAATATAAGAAGTCATGTAATGACAAAATTTCACAACCCTAGAGTGAGGAAGGCTCTTTGTTTCAAGAAATATAAGAACATTGTGAAATGAAAACCATGTATGGCTTAGAGTCATGTTAAGAGGGATTTAACCTAAATATGAAATTATAAAGGTAATGTGGGATGCACTATCTATATCCTAGTATGAGATAAGCTTTGTATTTAGACTGTAGTCAAATGCTTATTTTGTCTTATTATGAGTGTGAGAAAGGAGACAGACGTGTGCCATTTTAGAAATGGAAATATGAGGAATGAACACTTAGATTGAGACACTTTTTGGATAATTGAGAATTTGAGATAATATCATACCTGTTACGACCCCACCTCCCGATAACCCCCAATTAAGGGGGACCGAGAGGTCGAAGCTGTACCCATAACTTCTGGATCAAAGGTTCGACAATTAACCAAGAATAATTATCAAATTTTAACAGACTATACTGAAAAGCTGTAAGAAAATAAATTTTTGCATACCTTTTTGAAAACTTGGATCTCTAAACTTCTATCCACTTAAGGATTCTACTCCAACTAATCCTCCTTGTATTTTACTTCATGTATTTCACAATATGACGATTTACTGTTTGTCCTTTTGGCTTGTACCTAAAACGCCGACAAATAAAACGTCAGTCAGCCGAAGTTGGCATGTGGGGGAAAAAATAAACGTGCAACTGTGATAACAATGTAATCATTCAATAAATCATTTAACAATCAAGATTACATTTTAAATATAACTCTGTGATCCATGAGTACCCTATCCTCTGTGCTATCCCTGCAGTGGACCTGAATACTACCTTCCTTATGGTAGATCCCCATTAAACCCCTCATGGTCCCACCTATAGGTGAACCATATTCTAGGGTTGAGTCACATGGCACTACTCATAAGTAGCCCACTCCTTAACTCATGGCAGGCTAATGAGTCTCATGGCACTACATGTAGGTAGCCCAATTTCTAACTCTCGGTAACCTAGACCTTGCTCTAGGATTACCCCTTTTTTTAGCCTTTTCAAAGCAATGTAGGTGGACCCAGATCTAGCCAGTTATATACATACATTTATAGTGATAATCATAGTCACTTTATAGTTGCATAAAATAAATAGACATCCAACAGTTATTTTCAAGCAACCGATTAAAACTTCGGGAATCGCCGTGAAACTAGAGTGATTATTCATAAGCGTAACCACATACCTTTGATTGCAGATTCGAGACAGAATTAACCAGAACATAGAAATCCCAATCAAGCAACCAATCATGCATAGAATCCTGAAATAAATATACCAATTTCCTTTTATTAATATTTATCCAATATCATCATCATCCTTAGGATTTCTATTCCAATTTTAGGGCTTTCTTGGAAATTAGGGTTTTGCCTCCATTCTTCATTATTAAGAACCCTAATTCATCAAATCTACTTAGAACCTTTAAAGTCTCTCATTTTAATATTCCTATCAGTCTTAGGATCATCATTTAGTAATTTACTTCCTTAATCTGAAATATCATGGTTTTCCTCTTCTTTTACCCCAATTAGGGTTCCCATATGAATTATTCTTCATTTATGGATTAAAACCCTAAAACTACCAATTTTGTATACAAAACGGATGAAAACTCTATATTATTAATCAACAGGTTAATATCTTTCAAATTAACCTATTAGTCTTCAAAGATGTATCCTTTATATTCAATTTAGGGTTTCTAAGGTTTCCTACAAAACCCTAACCATCTCAATTATCTTCATTAAGAATTATCTAATCCAAACTATGTTCAAGAATCATTATATTATAGTTTTATTCTTGCAATATCATGTTGTGACCACTAAAACTCATATTTACTCAAATCAGGGTTTTTAGTCTATTAAACCATGTTCATGATCATAAAACCCTAAAACCAACATACGAATCATCCTTTTATGATTTTACCATTCCTTTTATTCTTAACATGTTAAGATTGATCAAAAACATATAAAAGATTCATCATGTTTGTTTTTACATCATTCTAGGGTTTTTCTATCAATTAATGCATCAAAAGATGTAAAACCCTATACTTTTTGAGTTTCAAGAAGAATTAGGCTTCAAACAAAATTCTTTTGTGTTCCACTCGTTCTGAGGATCAATTTTTATATATGACTTGTTTTAATCGGAGCTACCAATATTTAATTATGAATTTTGCAATAAAACTTTACCTGGGCCAATCAGGAGGCGCCACGTAGCCTCGTTCCCATGCAATTGTTGGTTTAGGAAAACATAATGGAAAGACAGTTTTGCCCCTGCATAAGTGGTAGGCTCTTGAATTTGCAGAGGGGTATAAAGGTCCAGAGCTCGTTTTTGGTCATCTCCTTCCTTCAAAACCCTATGCAGCCGCGGTCCTGTAGCCAAACGTGGGTTGCCCCTTTCTCCTTGGGCCACGATCTTCGTCGGACGCTCCCTTTGTTCCTCCGCCATGACCTGGCACACGCGGGGCACTTCTCAATCTCGACCAAGGCAGCCGCTTCGTCTCTTATTAGGCCAGACTCCGCCGGCCATCATAGCAGCCTAGCTGCTATAGCTGCACGTGTTCCAGGGCTCCTTGGCATCCGTGAGGGTTCCATTGCCTCCGCCGCATCCCTTCGTGCACAGCAAGGCCTTTAGGTTGCGTCCATGGAAGTTGGGCGCATGTGACCCGGTCCGTGAATAGTGACCTACTTGCAGACATAACGTTGGTGGCCAGGGTGGACAATTCTCCGAACGCGTAGCCCTGTCACCCTGTAGAAGGTCCTCGTATCCTTCCTCAAACTCCCTCCTTGGTCCAGCACCACATCTGGGATTGCACCACCCCCTCTGGTCGTGACAGAAGGGATAGAAGACCAGGAAGAGGGACACTTGACATCTAATCTTCCCTGGCTGCGAGGCATCAGCCCCAAGCCTTACATGAAATAGGGTAAAGAGGTTTAACGCAAGAGTCTATATATATCAAGGAGGAAATGAGTTAGTTTCCTTTCTTGGTGTGTAGTTGATTCCTTTATATAATGTTTCTCTTTTAAATGCTTCCTTGATTATCCAAAATCCTTGGTTATTAAAGAAATTCGAAAATTCTATCTCTTTTTGCTTGCCTTTTAATTCATTGGCATGAAATTACATTTCTTTTAGTAGAAAATACTTTCTTCTTAACAAAACCACATAATCCATTAATTATGTATTCACATTATCATCTTATTTTGTAATTTTTGGTATTTTTTCTTTCTTTCCTCTTTATTGGGACTCCTTGGATCCCAAGAAACTCTATTATTTCGAAATCTTTTTATTAGATACTCATTACCCTTCTAGATGCATCTAAATGCATTATTCCTCATTATCATGTTGATTTCTTATTAAAATATTTCCTTTTGAGGATTTCTCTTTATTTCTCTTTAACTTTCCTCATTGGTATTCCTTTTATCATTAGGAATCCTTAAGATACGAAATCCCACTAAGGATAACTCAATTCCACCTTTTTCCACTTGTTTTCCACATTTTATCATTATTTTCAATTTCTTTCTTAATAAAGAAATATTTAGTTAATCTTTTCTTTTCTTATTGATTTTTTTTTTGCAAATTTGGACACCTTGGAACCCAAGGAACCCAAGAGGCACGAAATCCTTCCTTGGATTACATCCTTTTGCCTTCTAGAGATTTCCACAACATTCTTTTCTCAAAATTCAATTATTCATTTATTAATTGAATTTCCTTTCTTCATTTCCCTATTATTGGGCCCAATAGCCAATAAATCCCACAACACAATCATCAAGGCTATTGTAAAGGAAATCCATTTATTCAAAACAAATCATATCTTTATTTTTTCAATTATCTTTAATATGAGAAATTACATTTCTCACCAATTGAACCCAAAAATAGGGGTTGTAACAATACCCTTAAGGGAGAACATTGAATAAATGGTTTGGAAACCTAGGTGAACAAGGTAATTACCAAATTCAAAATTTCAAATGAGGATATAGATATCAAGTGGAATTTAAATTCTATAGGTATAAGATTTAATTTAGCGATCAAAATAATGAACGTAAGGGTTGAGGTCCCATATAAAGGTAAGTCAAGATGGACTTGTTGACTGCTTTAACAACCCAGGTAGATGACCTAGAGATAGATGATATGAAGGTTTTGATGGAGAAACCTGAGACACACTTCTTGATGAGTGTGCATGGTGGAATTTGATATGAAATTTGTATTTGAGTTCCTAAAGGTTCTCCCTCGAAAAGTCATATCTTAAAAGAAGCCCATGGTTCTAAGTACATTGTAAACCCCGACACCACCAAGATGTTTAAAGACTTTTAGCGATATTTTTGGTGGCATGGGATGAAGAGAGACATAGAGGCATATGTGTACAGTTGTCTCACGTGCCAGATGGTGAAGGTTGAGCACTAGTGATAGGTAGGATTACTACAATCGGTTGAGATTCTTGAGTGGAAGTGGAACGATATCACCATGGACTTTGTGGTGGGTCTCCCTAAGACCAACAAAGGTCATGATGCAATATGGTTTGTGGTGGATTGCCTAACCATGTTAGCACACTTCTTAGCCTTAAAGATCATTTCCAAGGTGTCATACCTAGCTGAACTGTATGTTAAAGAAATATTTCACTTGCATGGTGTCTCAAGTTCAATTATCTAAGATTGTGACCATAAGTTCACATGGAAGTTGTGTAAGTAAATGCATGAAGAATTCGGTACAAAATTAAAATTCAGCACAATCTATCACCCCCAGACTGATGGTAAGTTAGAAAGAACTTTCCAGATTTTAGAAGACTTGTTGAGAGCATGTGTGCTTGATTGGGGTCGATCATGGGAGCAGTACTTACCCTTAGCTAATATTTCTTATAATAATTAGTACTAGGCCAGTATCGGGATGCCTGCATCTGAAGCTCTTTATGAGAGGCCATGTCGATCACTACTTCACTGGGATGATGGCAGTGAGAGACCTTGCTGAGGTCAGAGGAACTACAAGTATATGTCGATAAGGTCACTTTAATCAAGCAAAGGCTAAAGAAAGCTCAGGATAGATAGAAATTGTATGTTGATGCAAAGTAGACATATTTGCACTCTGTTGTAGGCGATTATGTGTTTCCAAAATCTAACCCTTTTAAGCTATAGACAAGAACACGGGAAAATTGAGTCCCTGATATGTGGGTCCTTTTGATATCCTAGAGAGGATGGGTGAATCCGCTGATTGTCTATACTTACCCCCAAAATATAGCATTATACATGATGTGTTCCACGTATCGAATCTGAAGCTTTGTGTGAAGGATCCCATCCATGTGTTGAGCATTGAACCTATTGAACTCCAAGGGAGGCTGGCATACCCTGAGTCACCTGTTAGGGTACTAGATACCAAGGTAAAAGAACTCAGCAACAAAAACATCGAGATGGTAAAGGCTCTCTGGAAGCACTGTGGAGATGATGAAGCCACATGGGAGCTGAAGACATACATAGAAAAATACCACCATGAATTGTTTGTATAATTAGACAAATTTTGCTGATAAAATTCCTATATGTGGGGAAGGATGTTATAACATGATTTTTCCCATACATAATTGAAATACAATTACTTAAATAAAAGGGACATATAACAAATTTGGTGTGTTTGTTTTGAATACATGGTTGTTCCTTGCAATTTTTCCCTTTTAGTTGTAAATTTTGTGGTTTCTACTATTTTGTTAAACCAATAATATATAAAAGGGAAAAGGAAAAGAGAAGACCTGAAAATAAATGTATTTTCCATGAATAATGAACAATGGATAAGAATTGTGTGGAATTATCTAGAAAAGGGATATTAAAAACAAGTAATGGTTTGAATTCGTTTCCGTAGTCGGTATATTGAGAAAAGTAATTGTAACATCCCTGACCTGGGTTATGGACTAACCCTAGGTGTTTTGCTTAAGCCATGTGGTTAGATGCTTGTGATTATCTTTTTATATGTAATTAAACTTATGAGGAACTTATATTTCCTTTTTTGTCCTTTTTAAACAATGTTGTAATATTATTTTGTGAAAAGTGGACCTATGTTCAAATTACCCAAGTAGAGGGGTTAACTTGCAAATTTCACATGTTAAGATGTTCCTCTGATGATAAGATATCATGAGAATGAATATGATGTAGTAATATGGATTCTCCAAGCTTGGGCACCAAGATGCAGCTTGTAGAACAATCCTTGTGCTTTAAACCCTAGTTTTGGTGTAAAGTGCAATTTACCCAGAACATAGGGTGCAACATGTAAAATATACCCTCTAGAATATCTTTCATGACTCATTGACATAAAGTAGAGTAAAAATAATGAGGAGGGCGCCTCATTTAAGTAATCAAGATGTGTACAAAATGACCCTTTTATATGTGCAACTTAGTAAGGTGTTTGGCTTCTTTTCCTCTAAACCTTAGTTGAGAGAGAAGTTTTGCATGAGATGAGAAGGGAGAGACGTGGCCATAAAGTGGAGAAGGACACATATGAGAAATAAGGAAATAATTATCATTATCTTGAAAATATACCCAAAGTATATAAGCACATCTCTTTATAAGGCAAGGGATCGTTTCCCTTCATATCTTCTTCTTATCTTCTTGCTTGGCCGACTTAGAAGGATCTCAGAAGCAGAGGAGGATGACCAAACTGAATTGGGTAAGTTTTAATGGCCATATAGCTCGGATTCATGTAGGAAATCCCATTACAAGCTTGGTTTGCTAGTTTTCCTTAACTCTTATTTCTAGTCATCTTTTCCATCCAATTCTTGAAGAAAGGACCTTGGATGACTTGTGGAGCTCAAACCACCATTAAAGATACGGAGCTTGGAGCTCTGGATCACATCCTAAGGCAGGTTTTATAACTCTAAACCTTAAAGCTTTGTTTATATATCTTCTTCCTATGAAAATGTTGCTTGTTCTCCTTTCCTTCACACTTCTACGTGTTTTTGCAACCAAAACCGTGAAGAACAGTTCATGTTCTTGAGGTAGAATAAGGTGGCGTTAATTCCAAAGTTTCATCCTGATCCTACTTTATCAAATGGTCACCACCTCTTTCCCAAATGGTTTGCAAAACCGTTTAGAAGCAAACGGTTTCAAAACCGTTTGAGAATAAACGATCTCAACCAAGAACGATTGAAGCAAACAGTCTCCAAGACCATTTGGAAGTGTTGACCAGGTGTTGACCATTTGGAGGGCTGTTGTACATATTATGGACTAATCACCCACCAAGAATCAATAACTAATTCCAAGAGAATCATCAATTGAAGGCACATTAGTCACCTAAACCCTAATCGGGTTTATTGCTGATTTCAATGATGCAATCATGTTGAAGTTTGGGTTGAGTAGCCCAAACGGTTTCAAAACCATTTGGGGATCATTCAAATGGTTTTAAAAACCATTTGGTGATAACACAAGACCGGTTGGAGGTCTAGGGTCAAGTGGGGTTGATCAATTGAGGGTTCAATCATATCAAGTTGTTGAATAATCAAGTGTTGATTTTATGACCTAATTAGGGTTCAACCTTTGAGAGAATGACTTAGTTGTTGATGACATCATGGGAAAACGGTCTCAAGACCGTTTGGAGGATGTCCAAACGGTTTTAAAACCATTTGGAGGTCATCCAAGACCATTTAGAGTTCTAGGGTTGAGCATGGTCAAGTGGTTGATGGTTGAGAGGCAACAAGTTGATAGATAATCGATTAGTGACCTAATGATCAAATCGATGGTCCAAACCTTAATAGGTTGAGTTAGTTTGGATGTGGACTTGAGAAAACGGTCTCAATATCATTTGGAGGATGTCCAAATGATCCCAAGACCGTTTGGGTTCAGCTCATGACCAATTGAATGAGGGTTCAATAGGTTCAACATCAATTAGACTCATGTTGATGCATGTTGAAGGGTGATCATTTCCAAACTCTGATCCAATCAATTAAAACCCTAATTGATGGCCAATTGAGGTTCAATTGAGGATCAAATCAGTAAGGATTGACCCAATTGACTCAATTGAGGAGTGGATAACCTTTGCATGATCGATTGAGGGGTTCAACCTTAGAAACCCTAACTCAATTGGATAGGTTGAGGCACTTTTTGGTCCATGCGGTTTTGAGGTGTTTGGACCAAACGGTCTCAAGACCATTTGAGTCCAAACGGTCTCAAGACTGTTTGAGACCAAACGGTCTCAAGACCGTTTGGGACCCAGAAACTCCAAGTCCATTTGGTGGTCATGCAATTTCAAACTGTTTGGTGACCATGCGGTTTCAAGGTTGGTTTGCCCATGCGGTTTCAAAGTCAAAGATGGCCAAACGGTCAACAAGACTAAACGGTCTTCACCTCACCTAGGGAAAACGGTTTTGATGTTGTACTTGGCCATGCGGTCTTGAAAGTCAAAGTGTCCAAACGGTCAACAACTCAATGCGGTTTCAAAACCGTTTGGAGGTTGAAAGTGCAAAACCGTTTGGAGTCTTTTAAGGTCAAGAATGTTAGATGACTCTATGGTCTAGCTGGTTTAGTATTTAATTAACCTAAAACCTAAAGATACCTAAAGTGATTAAGGGAACAAGCAAATTAGTTGGTTGATGCATGTTATGGTCAATGGTGGACATTACTAAAGTACCCATGATGGGTTTAAGTAGTCAACACCCCTTGATCAAGCAAACCCTAATGACCATAGTAGTGATGACTTGACTTATGTTATTCAAGTTGATTTGACCTAACCTAATCATGAGAGATGTAAACATCATCTAGTAATAAGAGGAGAAAGAAGACTCCTAAGATGAATGAGAATCAAGTAAAATACCTCCAATTTGTATGGATGCACAAAATTAGGGTATGATCTTTCATAGTGAGATCATGGAAACCCTAATTATGGTGATTAAATGAATCTTAACTTAATTGAAGGCATTAATGGAAGAAATTTTCATACATGATGATGGTATAATCTCAATTCATTAAATGTGTATAGTAAACCCTAATTATAGGGTTATATCATGTAATGTGAATAGTAAACCCTAATCCAGGGTGATATGATGAAATGAACAGTAAACCCTAATTTTGGATTATGCTTTTAAACATGAAACATTATACAAGATTATGGAGTAAGTAATTATTATGCTTTTATAAGAATAAGGGGTTGAATAATCCTATTTGAATTAAAAGGGAAACCTAAACCTAGAAACCAGTTGTGGTAATATGACACGGTCGTGGTGATTCCTCTGTTGCACGACCGTGTAATGAAGCACGGCCGTGGTGACTTACTCTTGCACGACCGTACAAGATAGCACGGCCGTGGTATCCTACATATAATTTGAAAAGAACTTATATTGTGCTGATATAGTTACAATGTTGATGTTATTAGTAAATGTTAACCATGCAGGTTTTCATAAAGAGGTGATCATATCCAGGTAAGGGTTATGATGTTGTATGCATTGAAAATACTTTACATGCTTCAAGTATAATGATATGATATTTTACCTGGTGAGTGGTAACATATGAGTTTGATAGGATGAATGAGCCATGAGGAATATATGCATTGTTATAATCAACAATCATACTGTTAAAATGACTGGATGATAAGATGTTACTTGGTAACAAGTGTTATGATGATTCAAGGGTTTGAACACCCATATTCCTGAATCACAATGATGAGATGGTTAGGGATTGATATCCCAATGTTAAAAATATGTAATGTGAACTTGATACAAATAGTACTCTTTCTTTATAGCAATTGTCTTATTGGTGTATGTTTGAAAACATGCCTGATGCTAAAGAATACAATAATGTACTTAAGTAATAAAGTATAATGATATCATGTAGAGCCCTGACCATAGACCCATCAGTGTCAGAAATTAAATGATGGTGAAATATGTTTTCCTAAGGGAACTCCTGGAGCACATACTTTTGAGTATATGGGGGTTATGGACGTGAATATCCTTACGTCCTAATGTAGGATTTGATGTAAGATGCACTTTTAATCCATCAAACCTTCATTATATGTTTATGCCGGGATGATGTATCACTAATCTCCCGATGATGATGTTAATGCCGCATCGGTGTGAGATAAACAAGAAATCCCTCGATGGTGAAGAGAGTACAGAATGCCACTGTAACTCTAATAGCGAAGTTGCCAGAATACCCTGGAAAGATTTTATAGCAGAGACACGAGATGTCCTACATGTTGATCCTCACACTGACTGAGGAAGATGAGGTCATAGGAATCTGGCTCTTCTGATGACCTATGTATGGTACCGATTGCGATTTAGTAATGGTCGGTTGGAGTATGAAAGGTGTAACTCATCTCCTCAGGGCATAACAATGTTTGAAAAACATAATCAGCTGTGTAGCATAACTGCTTAGGTTGAACTACGAGACACAATGATTGATGTTACATTGTTTATGATGTTCTAGTTAAACAACTAGTATACATGTTATTCATATTCCTCATTGTTATATGTCTTATCATTCAATTAAGTTATAATTGAAATGATTACTTATAAGAATGTTAATTCATTTAGTTTACACAATGTTAAACCCATTGTTGAATATTTATAATTCTACTACTTTATGTTATTCCATTATTGCAATAACAAAGCTTCTGGAAGAGAGTTATAACTCTCGCTGGGACAATTATTCAATTGTCTCACCCCCGTGGGATTCGACTTTTTAGGTAGACGTCGAGGACGAAGGAACCCATCAGTGGGTGAGTAGCAGCAGCAACAATCTCAGGGACATCAGTGATTCTCAGGTGGAGACACTGACTGTCAAGTCTTGTAGATAGTATGTCCTATGTGTCGTCTCTGTACTCTCAGGTCCTAGGAGTTAGTAAGTCTGAGATTTTGGCATGATGCCTCGAGATTTTGTATCTTACCTTGTACAGTTAACAAGGTGGTTGATGTTGTAATTCTCGAGATATGTTTGTTACAAAGATGCAATGATGAAACATGTTGTAAACAACTTATTATGTTTCTTTATGAAGGAGTTTTATCGTTTAAAGATTTCTTTGCAAAAATTTATTTTTAGTGATTTTTAAAAATTCTGCTGCTAGTTAATCGCTTCCACATTCGTTGATCTTGTTTTTCGGAGACAGACGCCATAGTAATCAAGATAAAGAATATTGCCAAGAAAGAAAGAGAAGAAGATTATTTTATATTTAAAATATAATTTATAAAAGGGAGACTTGGAGATTAAGCAAAGTGCATTTTCCTTTTGATTGTTGGTCTCAAATATCACTCAAATCAAGATAAAGTCATTTAAGACTTTCCTCCTAAATTTGGGATAAAAAGATAAAGGAGAGAGATATAGGGAATTTTTCTAGAAATCCTAATGCAAATGGGTTAATAAGAGAATACATTAAATGTCACACATCCTATTCATATTAGAACCTTAATAGAAATCCTATTAATTTACATGCATGATTGCTACCATAGGATCTAGATCGGATGATCAGAAGATCATCACCTAGATCATGCCAAAATAGGAAATAAGGAGACAATACACAGACTAGGTAATCTGATTTCTCAGCAATTTAATGTGTGAGCAAGTAAGGAAATGTGCTCTTCACCTTCGTGAGAATAGGACAAACACACCTACCCCAAATTCCACCTAGTTTTGAGGTTTCTAGGAGTTTTGCCAAATGCCCCATTTAAGAGCAGACACTACTAACTTAGGAGGATATATATAGGATGAAAACTACTAGAGGGGGTGAATAGAGTTTTATAGATAATTTAATAATGATTTAAAATCAAACAACCACAATGAAAATATTGGACAAGGAGACACAAGGTTTAGAGTGGTTCCAACTATAGCAAATACTATAGCCGTCAATCCACTACCCGGTTGCTTACCCAACCGGGATTTGAAAAGAAATTTATTTTATTACCTCGCAAGGAATTTACATAAAATACAATCTCTTTTCCCAAACCCTTCAAGCAGCCTTCACCTAGAAGTAATCGCCAACCTTGAAGCAGCCTTCTCTTGAAGTAGATGCACCAACTCCCGTTGCACCAGCCTTCTGAAGTAGCTTCCCTTGCGATAGCCTTCTTGAAGTAGCTTGAAGTCCCCTTCTCCACCTGAGAAGTCAACCCTCTCCAATCCATAGCCTCCAACCCTAGGAGTAGCAAGGAGAGTACAAAAGATAAAAAGGAACAAGAAAGAAAAAGGAAATTACAGCTTATCCTTTAAGCCCAAGGCTTGATATGCCTAGATCAAGCATATAGATCTCCTAGCCAAGTGTGTGAACTTGTGATTTGCTGTGGATAGGAGAATCTAGCCTATAGGACACGAAATTGAGCTAAGGAGAATGTAGACTAATGATCACAGTGCTCAAATTGCTTGCAATAGATTGCTCAAGTATGCTCAAGTGTATTCTCAAGTGTAACAAGTGAATTCTAGTGTCCTATGGCTTGTCCTATTTATAGGAATGGCCTAAGTATGCTTAAGGACGTTCTAGACAACTTCTAGGGGTTTCTAAGTGCTTAACTAGCCGTTAGGTACAAAGTTGTTGCTTTAACAACGGCTAATTAATTTATTCTGCAGTTGCTGTCAGAGACCATCTCGGTCGACAAATGGTCGACCGAGACACCTACTCGGTCGAACTTTTGTCGACCGACAGGCTCTCTGGAACAAGTGATTTGCAACATCTTTCTTCAACTACCAACTAACTTGTCTATTGTGTCTAACGGCTACTTTGGATCTTTCTCGGTCGAGAAGATTGTCGACCGAGAGTGTCTCGGTCGAGGAGTTTGTCGACCGAGAATGATCCTGTTTCAAGGTTTCAATTTAGGCACTAATTATATGTGTGAGTGTGGAAAGGTGATCCTAATTAAATGGGATGACGTGTCTAACTATGGTGTTTGGCTAGGGAAAATCTAACGCTTGATTTACATGCAATTCTTAAGTACTTGTACATTATATATTTGTACAAGTTTTTACAACAATGATTACATTGCATGAAAATATAAACATTTTAGCTTGGGGATTTTCCCTAGTTGCTTTGCCATCCATCTTAGTCCTGCACACTCAAGTAGCTCGTTAGATTAATAAGAATGAAATGTTTGTCATAATCAAAACAAAGGGATTCATAGATGTCCAATTAGCCAACAATCTCCCCCTTTTTGAAGATGACAAACATTTCCAAAATATAAATAAAGAAATATAAAGCATGTGAGTTTCATACCTGAAAATTACCTTTTGTAGCCATTTATGTTTTGCAAGTGAGTGCTGGCCAAGATGTTATGAAACTCATTTATATTTTTGATTTTATATTCTTTCTCCCCCTTTGTCATTTCAAAAAGATATCCAAGTTGAATATTTTATTTTTCTTCTCCCCCTTAATTTTATATTATGCTCCCCCTTAATAGATATCCTATTAGGAACATGGATTTTTGTCTAAGTTATCCACAATTTGTTTCTCAATCATTTGCAAAGGATGTTAAGCCTTGAAATGATATGAGATTCCCTTAAGCTTATGATGAATGTATATTTATTTCTCATTTATCAAAGGATGTTAAGCCCTAAATTAAATGAGAATCCTCTAATCTTTAGAGTACATAAAAAATGTCTCCATCCAAATGCAAGGGATGTTAAGCCCTGTTTTGGGTAGAGAGTTCCTTCAAGTACAAGATACCATTTTCAATAAATTCATAAATTTCTTTATAATCAATGAAAATTTCCAGCTACACATGGTGGTTACAAAGTTTTTGTAAGCTTCTTCAATCAAATGGTCAAAGTTGTTTTTATGATCACCCCCTTAGATATCCCAAATAAAGACTTAAATGCTTTGCAATATGTTTGAAGAGTGTCCATATGCATAAAAGAATACTCTGTTTCGCAAATGATGTTCAACATGCATCCTTGGTTTAAGATTATTTGATAAGCAATCATTTGCAGCAGAATTATTTCAGACTTGACAACAGAGACATGCTCGGTCGACGATTTTTCGACCGACAGTGTTCTCGGTCGAACAGGTCTCGACCGAGACTGTTTCTGTGTCAACGATTGTTGTTAATTCTAACCACAAGTTTTTTATTTGTTATTCCCCTTAATTTGTATGCTTTACAATAATAATCTTTATAATCCATTTATTTACAAGATGTCTCATATAAAAAAAATCCATCCAAGTCAAAAGGATAACCAATTTCATTAAGAAATATGGAAAGATAGACACATCATATAGAAGTGATCCATAACAATCATTCAAAGCAAGTCATTACAACTAATATTACTCCAACACTCACTAAAAAGATTTAAGAATTACATCAACGTCAGGATCTTTCCCAATAAATGGCTCAGCTCCATAATATTGGACCAAGGTTTTCCAATCTAGAGCTCTCGTCTTGGTTAAAGCATATGCTTCCAAGAATGTAGGAACTCGGTCAAATCGGAAATGAGCAACGATATCTTGCAATTGCATAGATGAAAATTGAGTATGCGTTAGATCCATGGATGGTGGAGGTGGAGTTTGATAGTAGTTGTACGAAGGATTGTATGGATTGAGCATGCCTGGATTTAAAGAATATGGATATTCATCAGTTTGGTTTGGGGAAAGGGTTTGCATTCTTTGGTTTAAATATGTCATGGCATGATGATTGTAGTCTAATTGTCTACTAAGGTCATATTGGGAGCCAGCAATATAAGTAAGAGTATTTTGAATGGGGTCCTGTGGTAGGGTAGTAGGAGGAGGTGGTGGTATGTCTTGATGAGATGTTTCTCCTTCTACTCTAGCCCTTTTGTGACCAAAATCTATTCCCATTTTCTCTACGGTATTCTTACTTATCTTTTGTGGTCGACGCTCCCATGTATATCCCATATCCTCAATGTTTGTTTTAAGAAAATGTTGAGTAATTTGGCAAACGAAATCCGCATATGGTGGGTTGCCAGAGAACTCAATCATGTTTTTAAGAATTATACGGATGAAGTTTGTGGGAATGCGGCTTATGATGGCATAAATGAGGCACATACGGAATATTGGAACTTCAGATTTGTTGGCTCTAGGGTGAATATTTGTAGAAACAATGAGATTTACAATCCTACAGGCTGGTTTGAGATTTATAGCGTAGTAGGTTCCCCTATCTTCATGACAAGTAGTGTTGGATTGAAAAATAGCTCTTTTTATGTCACTAAGGCTAATGGTATGATCATCTTGGGAAAGTTGATTTAGTGGATTTCCGGTGGTGAGATCAAGGGAATCTTGGTATTCATCTATGTCAATTTCTAGCATGTCAAGAATATCCCCTTCGGTAAATTTAAGGCTATGCCCATTGACCATGGTGTAGAAAAATGTGGTTTCATTTTCAGTATGGGATATAAGATTGGCATAAAATTCGTTGACTACCTTAGTGGAATAGAAAGGGAAAGAGGGATTGATGAAGTCCTTCAATTTTTGTACTTCAAAGAGATCCTCCAGATCGACTATGTTGATGAAGTCCATGACCTCGACTGGTCGTCGTGGAAGAGGGGCTTTGGAGGAAAGTCGTAGATATCGATCACCAGCATCTCCATCGACGAAGGCGATGTCGTTGATGATCGTCAGTGGAGGAGTGGCTTCCCGAGCTTCCCGTCCTTTCCTGCCGGTGACCTTCTTCTTCCCACGGGCAGCTGATGATGAGGCCATTTGTGTTACTTGAGTGTGGAGAAGAAGCAAGGAAGGTTTGAGAATGAGGATGCTGAAGAGTTGCACAAAAATGCACTAGAGAGGGACAATGGAAGCAAGAGTATGCAAGTGTGAGTAAGTGTCCCGTTTTTGCTCCCTTTTATAACATTCCAGCGACCAGGTCGGTCGACGATTCGTCGACCGAGCGTCCGCAACGGTCGTGTTGCAGAAGCGCCACTCGGCTCCCCAACGGTCAAATAACGGTCATAAACGGTCATAACGGTCGGTTTACAACGGTCGTATCCAACGGCTATTTCTCGGTCGAACAATTGTCGACCGACATTGTCTCGGTCGAACATTTGTCGACCGAACGTGTGTCTGATACTAAATCTGTATAGATTCTGTCGGTCGAGAGAGAGGGACTGACCGAGAGATTGTCGGTCGAAGTGTTCGTCGACCGAGAGACTTACTGAGTACGATTTTGAGGCTGATTTTTAAGACTATTTTTGTAGAGCCCACATATATAGATGTGTTTATTATTGACAGTATTGGGACAGGTTGTGATCATAAATTAATTTCTTTTAACCATAAAAGGATATTCAAAATAGTTATTATGTCAAACTTATTTTAGGTCGAATTTGACTATGACCATAGCGCCCCTTAGTCAAGTTTTATTTTGACCAAGAGGCAAATTTTGCAGATTTTTCAGATTGAATATATTGAGTATAATATCTGCATAAAATTTAAATATCAAGTTGAAGCATACTACTTAATTGGAGACACAATTAATTATTTCAAAGATACTGAGTTAGAGATTTTGTTGCAAGCAATAACTAATAAATTATTTTGCTTGCTTATATATTTTCATGGATCCATGCATACAATTTTCTATGCGCACCCAATGATGAAAGCATGGTATAACAGCATACAATGATAATTCCATTAGTATATGAATAGACCAGAAAATACTTTTACGAAAAAAATCATTTGAAAATAGGAATTTTCTTTTCATTTGACTTAGACTTTAAATCATCTAGGGAACAAACTAATATTAATTTCATTTACATTTGTAATTATGTAGAGTTGAGATAGACATAGAAATATGCAACTAATGACTTTGGTCATATCTCAACTTGATTTTGTTCATTTAGTTTGGAGGTTTTGGAACCCAAACTAACTCTACATCTTTTCTCTTATAAGGACATGAAAATGAATAGTGGCCAAGGCGCAAACAGTAATGACAACATATTGAGTCAACTTCATATCTTTTTCTATGGTTGTGTCCTATGTTGTCATTGGGTGAGGATGTCCTTTTAGGTACATATATAGATTGGGTTTGTGACTTTCTCTGACTAGGTCGTTGATGAGATTTTCCTTTAGGCTTGTAACCTAGTCCCCTTCTCCCAATTTGTTGATAGGGATTATCTAGAATTTGATCAAGAATGCCATGGTTATTCAAACTACGAACTTGTTGTTGTAGCTTGGCAATTTCATCCATTCTTTTCTTAATGTCTATTTTTGCTTGGTCTAGATTGGATGACAATAAATTTCTTTCTTTAACAATAGTGTCATAATCTATATGGGTGCACAATAATGGTTGTTTTTGAAGATCGTTTACTTGAGTCTGTAAGTTTGAATTTTCAACAGAAAGGAGCTTGCAATCGGCTTCCATAGATTTTAACTTAAGATCAGAAAATTTATTTCCCTCTTTAAGATCCTCATTTTCAGATGCAAGAGCAAGAAGTTTAACATTTAGATCATCATTTTCCTTATTTGATTTCTTTAATTTCTTTTTGCACTCAACATATTTATTATGTGTTTCTTCAATAATAGCAACTAGTTCTTCTTTAGATAAATCAAAAAGACTTACCTCTTCTTCTTCTTCTTCACTAGTTGTAGTAATAAGGCATTCTGTGTGCTTATCCTCTTCCTTTGATCTCCATGGGCATCCGGTTGTTTTGTGGCTTGTTCCTAAACACCAATTGCAGCATGTAGTGGTTTCGTCCAAGCACTTTTCACCATTTCCCTCCATTCTTCAAGACCTGGTTAGGGTTCCTTGAAGCCTGCTCTGATACCAATTGAAAACTACTAGAGAGGGGGTGAATAGAGTTTTATAGATAATTTAATAATGATTTAAACTCAAATAACCACAATGAAAATATTGGACAAGGAGACACAAGGTTTAGAGTGGTTCCAACTATAGCAAATACTATAGCCGTCAATCCACTACCCAGTTGCTTACCCAACCGGGATTTGAAAAGAAATTTATTTTATTACCTCGCAAGGAATTTACATAAAATACAATCTCTTTTCCCAAACCCTTCAAGCAGCCTTCACCTAGAAGTAATCGCCAACCTTGAAGCAGCCTTCTCTTGAAGTAGATGCACCAACTCCCGTTGCACCAGCCTTCTGAAGTAGCTTCCCTTGCGATAGCCTTCTTGAAGTAGCTTGAAGTCCCCTTCTCCACCTGAGAAGTCAACCCTCTCCAATCTGCAGCCTCCAACCCTAGGAGTAGCAAGGAGAGTACAAAAGATAAAAAGGAACAAGAAAGAAAAAGGAAATTACAACTTATCCTTTAAGCCCAAGGCTTGATATGCCTAGATCAAGCATATAGATCTCCTAGCCAAGTGTGTGAACTTGTGATTTGCTGTGGATAGGAGAATCTAGCCTATAGGACACGAAATTGAGCTAAGGAGAATGTAGACTAATGATCACAGTGCTCAAATTGCTTGCAATAGATTGCTCAAGTATGCTCAAGTGTATTCTCAAGTGTAACAAGTGAATTCTAGTGTCCTATGGCTTGTCCTATTTATAGGAATGGCCTAAGTATGCTTAAGGACATTCTAGACAACTTCTAGGGGTTTCTAAGTGCTTAACTAGCCGTTAGGTACAAAGTTGTTGCTTTAACAACGGCTAATTAATTTATTCTGCAGTTGTTGTCAGAGACCATCTCGGTCGACAAATGGTCGACCGAGACACCTACTCGGTCGAACTTTTGTCGACCGACAGGCTCTCTGGAACAAGTGATTTGCAATGTCTTTCTTCAACTACCAACTAACTTGTCTGTTGTGTCTAACGGCTACTTTGGATCTTTCTCGGTCGAGAAGATTGTCGACCGAGAGTGTCTCGGTCGAGGAGTTTGTCGACCGAGAATGATCCTATTTCAAGGTTTCAATTTAGGCACTAATTATATGTGTGAGTGTGCAAAGGTGATCCTAATTAAATGGTATGACGTGTCTAACTATGGTGTTTGGCTAGGGAAAATCTAACGCTTGATTTACATGCAATTCTTAAGTACTTGTACATTATATATTTGTACAAGTTTTTACAACAATGATTACATTGCATGAAAATATAAACATTTTAGCTTGGGGATTTTCCCTAGTTGCTTTGCCATCCATCTTAGTCCTGCACACTCAAGTAGCTCGTTAGATTAATAAGAATGAAATGTTTGTCATAATCAAAACAAAGGGATTCATAGATGTTCAATTAGCCAACATAGGAGACCCCAAACTCTATATGAGAAGACAAATTTGCTCTTAAGACTCTACTCGATCTCACACCTTGTTCTCTTCTCTCAATTTCCCCTCATAACCCATCCTTCACCCTAATACATCCCCACCATCTCATTAGAGATCCTCTTCTTCATATCAACGCCTCAGATCACCCCCGAGGGAATTGAAGCCCTCTGTGAGTTCATCCTGACCAGAGGACGTATTGGGATTGTCGTTCATTGCTTCAAGGGGCTAGTTCACAGAGTCAACATTTCAATTGACTAAGCTACTAAACATGGGAGAATCAGGCTGAGGTAGAAGACGATCCGCATGGAAAGGACTTCTCTACCCTACCTTCTTTGTTAAGTAAGGGCATTCCTGTCTTTTCTTCCTATTAGTCACCTGACTAAGGAAAGCCACATAGGCTCAACCAGCCTAGGTGGCGTGAGCCCACTGGTCGGCCCACCCTAGTTGGCAAGGCTGGGACCTGGGCGCGCTACCTAGGTGGCGGCCTGTGATTGTCTACGATCAATTAAATTTTGCAAAAATCATATTAAATCATAGGATGATCAGATGATGACATATAATATATGAATCTTACTCAGACAAATATGAAAAATGAAATAAAAATAGAACCAAGACCTAGATCTGCCTCTAATTCAAAAAGTGTTCAAAGTTGTTATCTTTAATGTGTTAAATGAATCAAAATCGTAATTTCTAAGTTGTGATGATTCTAATATGTTCAATTGATCTTAATAATCAATGATTGATATTTTTGGATAAAAATAATAAATTGGATCTAATTTATGGTTAATAACTCATTAGATAATGGATTAGGGTTTCTTTGATATCAAAGGTGCAATTAATGTTGAGATCAACATTAAGGTTTGTAACCTAAAAGAGCATGAAATGTGATAATTAGGGTTAGAAAGACAAAACCCTATTGAAACCCTAAGTTGACCCAAAACCCTACTTGGAATGCAAGTTAGTCATTAATGGTTGATTTTGGTTCAAATAATAACAAATGGGTAACTATGCTTTAATTTTAGAGTAGTTTCTTGCTTTCTTGCTTTCTCTAGTTATCTTTTGCCTAGATATCAACAAGTTACTCTAAAATAGCTATGTGGCTACACCTAAGCTACTCAATTTAGTTTCCAGACATTTTCTAAAGTTTATCGGGTGGATTGCAAATTAAAGTGTTGCATGTTTATTTATTTCCTGCAAACTATAAAGTCACTATGGATATGAAATTATATGAACATGACTAGTTCAGATCCTAAGCCATTTCTAGATCTATAATATATAAGAAAAATGATGGTGAATCCCATGGGGTAGAGGATCATTAAAGGTCATCCGTATGAAAAGGGGAAGACATCAAGGGTCACACTCCTGAATAAGGGACGACGGATATGGCACCAAGAGGGTGGCCTATGTCCACTACAGGGATAATAAACCAGGGGGATCTGATAGAGGTGGATATATTAGGATTGAGTAGTTATGATAAAAATGGTAATTTTGATTTTACAAACAATAATTGGTGTGATTATATTGTTATAATTCAATGCAAACTTTTGTTTCCCCCACATATTATTATAAATTCTTACTAACCACGTTTTGATTTCTCGACATTTTAGGATAATTTGCTATCATAGTTGTAAGAATAGTGGAAGAAGAACATCGAGAAAAGAATACACCAAATGAACTAAAAGTAATGTAATTCTGAAGGATTTAGTTTGTTAGTTTTATTTCACGTTGCAAATTCTAGAATGTCATATCATTTAATCCTTTTATAGAAAGTTTATCTTGTATAAATTAATTTCCTATTTAGTAAGGTTCAGTAATTATTTGTGGTTATTAAATATACTTCAATCTTATATTTATGTTAATTTCTCTTACCCTCTTGGTCTAACTGAATAGGGGATAATTGGGTGGGGTGCGTTACAAGTGCCATGTTGACCAGGATGATGAATGCCACAAACATGTTCTATCTCACATGGTTCATTGTTGGTTCCTTAGAATCATGGATTGCTTACTTCTTTCTATGCCTGCATTTATGAGAGGTGTGACCAGAATTACCACAAACATAGCAAAGAATATTCTTTTCCTTAATTCTTTGTTGCATTTCTTTTTATTGTTCTTTCTTTTTCCCTTCTTATTCTTCCAATTATTTTCAAGCTGGTTAGAAGAATTAGTACTGTACTTAACTTCATTGTTTACAGAGTTTGCGCTAGACAATAACACTTTATTCAAGTCATATTTTTCTCTAGAACGACTCTGGTCTTCAACTCGGATGTGTATTATTACCTCATCTAGTGACATAGTCTTTCTTTTATGTTTTAAGTTGTTTTTCTAATGTTTTCAAGAACCTTAAAATTTTTCAAATAATGGTCCTACAATGAAAGACTCAGGAATATCGCTATTTTCATTTTTCAAGTCATCAAGTAAGATTTAAAAATCATATACTTGAGTTGTTATTTCTATATCTTTGATCATACAAAAATTCAGAAAATTTGCAATAGTAAATTTTTGGGTAGAAGCATCTTCTAGAATGTATTTTTTATATATACTTTCTCAAATTTTGGATGTAATTTTAATTAAAGAATATACATCAAACAGTTGGTTAGATATTGTACTTAGAATAACATGTCAAAAAATACAATTTTTTGGGACGGTCAGTAGCTCAAGTGGTGCGGCTCGGTAACACCTCAATGAAAGATATCGAGTTCGACACTTGGCGTAGGCCGTGGTACAAAAGTGGTTGGCATTTGATTGGACATGCCACGGTGTCCTCCCAATGATATGACTGGTCTCAGGATTTACTCTTGGTTGGATGGGGTCCAATAGTGGTCGATCCTGGGAGGAGTTCCTCATTATAAAAAAATACGATGTTTTTCCCAATCAACAAAGCTACTTTCAAGTTTGGATTCAGATAAAGAAAATGCTACATTCGAAACATTCAAAGTTTTAAAACATCTTCTTGTGATTGTTGGTAATGTGGTCCATTGAAATGTTTAATTTTCTAACATCAAGCAAAGGTGTTTGTGAAATAATTGAAATAGTAACAGTTGGATTGTTATTATTGGATAGTGTCACAGACATAGATGGGATTTCAAAACTTTCCATATATATACCCATCAGACATAGATACTCTTAAGATTGTTTAGAATCTTGATACAAACTGCAAAAAAATGAAGAAAAAAATTGTTATCAAGTTGTTGAGGCGTGCAAAGTGTATTGTCCTTACAAGTATTTTCACCTTACTCAATAGAGATAGTAATCAAATGCTATCCTCCCAAGATACAATATAGACGACGTAAAGTGTGCACTCATAGATCACGATGTAGAACACACGACTTTTGATCGTTCCTCTAGAGAGAAGCAATAACGAGAATAGACGAGAAGGAAATCTTCATTGTGTGAGTGTTTTGAAGTGACAGTAGAGACATTGTATAATAACAAATAGGAATGAACCAGTGCAACTAGAAGAGATGTGACGCATGTTAGAGATATGAAACATGTTAGAAATGGCCCACTGAATCACATGACAAAATCAATTTGGAGTCGCGCCCACGCAACGGGCTGTGAAAGGTGAGATTTGCAACCCATCTGCGCACATGATGCGAGTACGTCCGATTAAATAGTTTCCGAAACGGGCCAATCCAAATCCGATTGAGTTGTCCCACCATGTACATGTGAAGTCCATGTCTCATTGTGGTCCTCAATTAACCTACTCTGTAAGAACATATATATAAGGAGGAGAGAAGTTTGAGAAACAACCAATCCTTTATACTTGAAATACATGAAATTCACAACATATATTGAATCAAATATTCGATAGAATCCAGTGAATTCTAGTACACATATATTACTTCTACCGTTCACTAACTTTTGACCTCAACTGGGATACTAAGCCCCTGTTTGGTTCGAGACTGAGATTACGAAATCCGGACCGGATTAGTCGATAAATCCAGATTAATTTATCTAGATTCCATCGTGTTTTTGTTTGGCAACTCAATTCCATTGCAAGCACTCATGAAATTGGAGTGGCCTCCTAACTTGTGTTTTACACACTACTACAGAAAATGTTTTTTACAATAGTTCCTTTTCTCAATTTACAACAGGTGTTAACCATTGTATTAGATCACGTGGTCTTATGGGCGATGCTTTACACAACATGTGATCGCATGTTGTAATAGATGTATTTTATACAACAGTTGAAACATGTTGTCTTTTAAGGAATGACCTGTTGTAATATGGGTATTTTACACAACATGTGGTGCACCTGTTGTAATATATATTATACAACAGTTGAATGACATTATCTTTCACTAAACACACCCGTTGTAATAGGGGTATTTTTTACAACATGTGGTTCGCCCGTTGTAATATATATTATACAACAGTCGAAGCATGCTGTCTTTCACTGAACACACCCATTGTAATAGGTAGGTATATTACAACATGTAGTGCACCTGTTGTAATATACATGTTTATACAACAATTGGAGTATGTTGTCTTTCCATACATTTAACTGTTGTAATAGGATTGTTTAGACAACATGGTGTGTGTTTGTTGTAATATACATAATTTATACAACATGTTATGCATGTTGTAGTTTACTAGAAACACCTGTTGTAATAGGTGTATTTTTTTCCTGACAAACCTGTTGTAATAGGTGTCGATAACACAACATGTGTTGTTTGTTGTAGAATCATACATTTTACAACATATCATTAACTGTAGTCTTTGATTAGAGTTTGACAGGTCATATATCGAACCAATTGTATTGATCAAATTAACCATATTATTAATAAATTATAATAAATATGCAATTATACTTTTTCATTTCACAAACAAATACATAGTTGAACAAAATTTCCATCAAACCTTGAAAGAAACTCATACTAAATTTAATTAATATTAAATCATCCATACAACAATTCAATAATACAAAGTACTGAGTATCCACTCTAGAATCAAACTGAAAACTAACTAAAAAAGTTTCACACATTGGTCTATGCTAAAGAACAAATGTCTCCCCCACATGTCACATAATCTTATGTGTGCTCAAGAACACATGTCGCCCACTCGTTTTGTACCTCATCGGTTTCTTCTTGGTTGAAGCAACAACCAATATACTTCGAATAATACTGCAATTATATGACAAATATATCAACATATTGTGATTTTTTCAATTTATTTAGAAATTTGAACAAACTAAAAGAATATAATGTTAAGTAGCTTACACATTCATGAATATTTCTATTTCTCACATCAAAGATGTCTTTCATATAATTCAGCACATAATACCCACAATCTGTATAATTCGACTGCTTTGGACACTGTACAAAATAAATATTAATTTGTTATCCAAATAATTGTGAGAAGTTGTTAGCAAATAAGAGGATGGAAAGGTATAAATAGCCAGAAAAATTAATAAAAGGTATGTGTAAACAGAATCAAAAATGCGGGGGGTGGGGGGGACCAAGGGTTTACACAGCTAGGGTGGGTCTCGCTTAATCGCGGACTGTCCTCAGGGGTGGTTCCCACATATCTATAAAAAAACCATATTGAGAAAATTAAATTGCAAAAAAGAACTTGTACCCATATTTGACAATAATTTTATAAAAAAATCATGATCTGATTACATGTTCATAAAAACATTCTTTAAAAAGAAATTGCATCCGGCTCGATTCACAATATATAATAAGAAGTAGGAGTCTGTTGTAGATACAAAAACATGTATAGCGTGTTGCATAGTCACAAATTCAGCATTCGACGTTATTCGGCGAGGTTGAAAATTTTGGTATTCAGAAATTATGTGGGAACTTCAGATAAAAAACGGCAAAGATACGATAAAAGTTTCAGTCAACATTCTGGAAAAAAATAGATACAATTCGGATATATATATATGCAAATTTTACTTGGTAATTTGGTACAAAAATTTAAACAATTATCAAGATTCATACATGTACATAAAAGCACCACGGTACCACAATGGTCAATTTGGTAAAATTATAGGTGTAACATTTAGTTGAGAAACAAAAATATGTACAATTGATAAACATCGACCTTTAAGGGTCTGACTGGTTTGGTGTAACTAAAATTTTCCTGGAACTCATTTTCCTGGAAGGCTCCGATTGGTTCAGTGTAAGTAGAGTTTTTTTGGAAGTCCTTTTCTAGAAACTGAAGTGCAGTTCTTGGAAATTGAGTTCAGATGATTGGTTTAAAAATCAAAGTTTTTTAGGAAAATGAGTTCCATGTGATTGGTTTGCTATAATTTTGTTACAATACATGAAATGTAATGTACCACAAACATCACAAACTTTATATTTTGCAAACCATATCATATCTATTTTAAATAGAACTTCATAAGCAACAAAGTATTATTCATATGCTTATCCCTAAGTACATATGAGTTTTTAATACACAGATAATTTCTATGTCATCTCTTGCTCAAGATCAACATGATCATCATTATCAAAATGAAATATGTTTGTTGACGTTCCTTACAACCAATATGATCAACCATCTACATAAAAAAGAAAATAATCCAAATATGTTCAAACAAAATTTCTATGCAAACATGTGATATTACATAAGTTATATTGTTGTTTAATCAGTAGTAGAACTGGATTTTTATTTACAATGATTTATATGATACGAAGAATATGACAGTCACCCAAATACTATTTGGTAAGAATCCCTTAATCATGACATGTTCATAAACATCTTCCTTTGATTTTAAATACCTATTGCTACAAGTTTTGCATGACCACAACAATTGATTGTTTCTTAAAGGCCTTTGGTGATAAAGAGCATAGTCTATGAATGCAGACACCCCCTCTTGAAATTCTTTACTAAGGAAACATCTTTCAATGTACATCCAACTCTATCGGCTAAGTAATCCATCTACAAAAATAATAAATTATATATTTAGTATCATAGTAGGAAAATAAGTTGATCATCCATATGACAATAATAAAAATACTTCTCTAGATATTTTGATGAACTCCTTTTCCCTAGCTTACAAGATACATTCTCAAATAATTTTTTATTGGAGATATGCCTATTTTAAATAATCTTCTTTTTATGATATTTTATTGCATCTAACATAGCACGTAAAGTTGAGCATTTCAAATTGTATTGAATGTGTTATTAAAATTAGGAATTTATTAATTTTTTTTATCTTCTTTAAATCTTCATGTTCTAATGTGTAACAACATGACATTATTCAACATTACAATATCTTCATCATTAAATGAAAACAATGTTCAGCTAAGATCATTTGACTTAACTAAAATAGCATTATATTAAAGAGTTGTATTTGAATTATGACTATGTCGTTTGAAAATATATGAACCAGAAATACATATCACTACAAAATGTTTGAAAAAAATTATAACATGCACACATGTAAGTATAGTAATTGTCTACAACATGACATTATTCAAGTGTTGTAGAAAAATCTACTGATAAAAATTGGAGCAAGATATGCCTTATTTAATTAATTTCTTTTTATAATATTGTATTGCATCTAACATAGCACGTCAAGTTGATCATTTAAAGTTGTATTGAATGTGTTATTAAAATTAGGAATTTATTAAAAAAAATTATCTTCTTTAAATCTTCATGTTCTAATGTGTAACAACATGACATTATTCAATATTGCAATATCTTCATCATTAAATGTAAACAAAGTTCAACTAAGATCACTTGACTTAACTAAAAAAATCTATCATTTGTAAAGAAAAAGTACAAGTAATGTAGTTCACAAAACAAACTTAGCATGCTCTTTAAAAATATTCTATATCTAGTTGATCTTAATTTTTTACCATGAATAAAATAAGTAAAATAAAACATGTATATCAAAATTTTATTTCATTATAAAACAAGGACAAGAATTTGGATATGCATGAGATAAATGTAATTAATTCTAAAAGTAAATCATTGCTAATAATTTAGTTGATATAGGTATTACAAATGGTTGTTTGGTATCATTTGGGAAAGAAAGGACATATGGGAAAGGAAAGGGAATGGAAAATTTATTAAAAATGGTTGTTTAGTAACATGTGGGAAAGAGAGAATAACTGAAAAGAAAAAAGAATGGAAAATTTATTAAAAAAATATGTCTTCATCGCTATGTTGAAAAAACACAATTTTTTAAGGTAAAGAGGACTTTAGCCTTATGGTGATCTAAAAAAGCAACAACGACATGCTCTAGGATGCCATAACAAAGTTAAATATAAACAGCCTAATATAATTAATTAGAATAATGATGATAGATCTTGTATTGTAAAATTAAGATATATACTATTTTGGCCTATGTATAGAAAAAGGTTAAGATTTTTGTATCCAAGTAATACATACTCAATGCGAAAATAGGTCATTAACTTATATAATTGAATGAACAATGTACGTCAATCATGATTTTTTAATACTAACACTAAGATATTGTTAATACCACTTGATAATATTCGATTGTCTAGAGTATGTAATGGTGATAAACCTAATTTTTTAGAGTGATCTAATATTATTAATTAAAATATGATCTCACATATTTATCATCAACATGAAAAAAAATTAAGATCAGAAAATATTACTAAATATGGCATTGACAACAATTCCAACAAAAAGAGAACCTAAATCAAACTCAAGGCATGAAATAAATCATTCCCATCTACAAGATTTGTCAAGCACGACGTCCCTTAATAAAAGGACCCGAGTTTGACTCTCAGAGGCCGCATTGAATTTACCACCCTTCTGAGCGTTTTCCTCTGCTAGGGGTTGAGGGAGGGGGAGAGTAATGTCTATCATGATTCAAATAAATCATTATTTTACATGTAAGTTTTATATAAAATAATAAGAACATCTCATTTGACGGGTTGACATGTAAAAATATAGATGCAATATCTAGACAAACATGTCAATGACTCTCAAGTTCAGGTTTTTATTATATAAAATAAAAAAGACATATTGTATATTCTCTTTCGGACATACTCTTAAGAACACTGATAATATATGTATAAAAAATCAGAGATACGGGAACCCTTTTTCAGAAACGAGAAAATACCTGACTTCAGCCACAATGAAAAGATGTTAATTTATATTGTCCTTACTACTACGCAAATGTGCCTTGGAGACTATTGTTCAAGGAGAGAAAATAGAAAAGACCTAAACGTTGTCGGTCACCGAGAGATGTGATTTAAAAGATGCCCCTTTTAATACTGTCTAGGTAGATTGGCCGAGGATAATGGTTCCTGGTGCAGGTACAAATATAATTTTAGTATACAAGAAACAATCTAATAGTCGGAGAAGGCACTCACCAGAAGTAGAGGCAAAAATAGAATGACCTATCCAACGTGGGAGCAGAATGGATAAGGAATAATCTAATGCCCGGAGAAGGCACCCACTAGATAATGGTCTATCCAACGTCGTCGGTTACCCGATTAGGCCTGGCCGCAGTAGACGAACCACGCCAAAGACACCTTGCAGAAACATTTGTAGACTTCTGATGGCTAATACAGAGGCAAAACAGTTTGAATCCTAATGAAGAAGACCAGACAAAAGAAGACTTGCAGCGGCACAAGGAGTGGGAGTGTTTGTTCTGGTTTTGGAGGTGAGACTTTGGCGTCGTTCTATTTCCGGAGCGGGAGCGAGAGTTTGGCGTCGTTGTTTTATTTTTGAAGTGGTAGATATAGAATGGAAGGGAGGCATATATTGGAAAGTAATCCACAGTTTAAACAAATTAGGATTCAACAAGGTACAAAAAAGGAAACTGCAATTGTTGTTTAAAATCAACTATTGATCTATTTAAACAATTATGATTATCTAAAAGGAAAAGGATAAATGTCCACAATCAAATGTACTCTTCACAGAAGTAAAAGAGATCATCGTGTTGGGTTTTAGGGGAGGCAGAGAAGGCAGCGGAAACAAAATTTTCTCCCCCAACCCATACCGAGGAAACGCGTCAACGTCTATATAATAGAAAAGGATGGTTTGTGGAATCATACCTTGTCCCGAGGCTTGCTCGGCGACAATACCTCGCGCAATGCGCGGTCTTCAACTCCGGTCTTGGACGGTGTCTGTGCAGCTCCTGGTCGCACCGGGACTGACGACTCCTCCTCCTACCGGACTGTCGGATGACAGTTGTCCTCCTGAGCGGCAGTGTCCTCCCGCCTCTGTAGTAGTCCACACAGACCACCTGGAACTCCACACTCCTTGTCCCACAAGGAAGTGGAAGGAGTCACACCCTCCTGTTGACGTACTAGTCGCCAACACACTCTCCTGTTACCAGTTGCAACTCCAGTTGTCCTTCCCTTGCTGCACCTCCCTTTTACGGGAAGCACTTGCTCGGGATCTCTCACGGTTACCAAAACCAGAGAGAATGACAACTTCACAAAGCAACCGGCTTGCATTGAGTTGTCCTCTGAGAAGCCCCCAATACCCCTATATATATAGGCGGGTCATGGGACATGGTTCTCTGTGCCCGGCAATATGGGACTAAAGCAGGAGTAGAAGGGTTCGAGATTTTCCACAAAAAGCAACCAACTCGCAACCTGAACCGATCGGTTCACAAGTGAACCGGTCGGTTGGGGACCTGAACCGTTCGGTTGGAGCACCAACCGATCGGTTGGGACCCATGAGCCGATCGGTTCACTTCTGAACCGGTCGGTTCGTGGTCGTGGTCGGTCCCCGATTGACTTTCCTTCTTTCGTTTCTAATTGGTATCGAATACCAATCCTTGTTCCAATCAAATTGGGCAAGTGAAACGCAAGGAAAATTCTCACCGACCTGACTTTCCCAACTTGCTCGGTTGCACCAGTTGAGCCGATCGTTTCAACACTTGAACCGATCGTTTCACTCTGACCATGAGCCGATCGACTCAACACTTGAGCCGACCGGTTCAGCAACCTCAGTCGACCGGTTCAACACTTGAACCGATCGGTTGGGAGTACAGGTTGTGCAGAATCAGTCAAATGCGATTTCAATCAATCTGATACTCCAATCACTGCGTCCAACACCTTGAACCATATGATATTGAGCTATCAACTGATTGAGTGTTTAATTGAACTACTAAACTCCTTTAGTAATCAATCTAAACATTGCTTTGTGGACAAAACTCCTCTTCCAGGTTAAATCCTATGTGTGTGACCCTGGAGGTCCATTTCACGTTGGCAGTGAAAGTTCATAACACTTATGACTTCACAAGCAAAGAGTGGTACCTAGTCACACATCAATGCTACCCAAGTGAAAGTAGAAAGTTGGAGAACAACTTTCATCCTACAAGCCGTGAATGGTGTTACAGTGAATGTATAATTCCTTTGTCACTAATATCCCGAATGAACTCAAGGCATGGAACGGTCATCCTGTCAACATTCATTCACTTTCTTGATCTCAGAGTAGATTGAAGGAGATTTGTATGACATCAATATCACATACTGATTCACACATGTGTGCGCACACCTATCTCAATCCTACTGTGACGTCCCCGGATTTTCTAAAACTTAATCTGATGCGTGACATCCAAATTGAAACCCTCACCTCAGCGAGAATCCCAATTTAAATATCCCACACGAGGCTCAGAAGAAGAAAATCAAGGGAGTCAGAAGGAAACAATCAGTAGCACATGTACATGAACAATAATAAAACCATACACACATGTTCACCATTCAACATATAATTACATAATGAATTGTTACAACATTTGATATTACATATTGAACACAAACTATACATATACATGTACTACATCTAAACTACAGGATCTTAAGACAACAGGTCCACCTGTACATCAGCTCGCTATACAACTCTCAACCATCCTGGATCTTCAAAGCACAAGCCACAACCTAAACAAAAGATTACATGCGGTACACGTCAGCACAATATTTCATGAATATTGTACTGAGTACGCCTACGTGTCTTTTATTTACCTCTCATCATATCTTGGCAATAAGATAAAACTAATATACTTGGCAGTAATAGAAGAATATAAGAAAAGCGTATACTTGCACAAAGATATTCATTAACAAAAGAGAACACATATTTTAAGTACATTTCCATCATACGTCTCGTGCGTCTGCCACCGAGTGGTTTTGACGTCTTTAGGCCTTATGATCTGCCACCTAGTGGCTTGTGATCATTATACAAACATCATATGATCTGCCACCTAGTGGCTTGTGATCATTATGCATGTGCTCTACCACCTAGTGGTTTATGAGCTATCTTATGATGGAACATCTATATTATGTTTGCAAGTGTTCATAGCCATAAGTATTGAAAATCAAGCAACATATCATGCAAGAACAATCATTTCAATCAATACCATATGCCAAGTCTTTACTTCCATATAACACAATCATAATGTATAATAAGCCAAGTAAGAGGTAATGGCGTATTTTGGTCAAGAGAAACATAATCACCACATATTCCTGATATCAACTATATCCTTGGTTAAACCTGATTAAGATAAGATCATATGTACCATCATTAGGTTCTCATCATCTTACATATCATCTTAACCCCTAATCGTGATCATATTAGGGTTTGCTTATCTCATTATGATATTCTCATCATTACTTGTATTATCTTCATCCTTATGTGAGATTTATGTTACTGATTTTATATTCCAGATTATAGTTCATCAACTGAATATACCCATGTGTCACATTATTATGTGAACATAATTAACATTATGTCACTTTCATTAACCATATTAGGGTTACATCACATGTATTAAGGGCTCTCTTCATATAACATGAATTCCATGCATCTAACTGATATCCGAGTTACATATTAGCCTCACATTATTGATATAAAGGTATTCTGTAATTACCATGATTAATTGAGCATGCATGTATTTATTGCATTTTATTTAGGGTTATAAGCCCTAATTAGCAACATTAAGCAAATTGTATAATTTCATGTATCAACATGATCATCACTGACATCAGGTGCACTATAAGCATTATTATGGAGTTACTGACATTTTTTCCATAATTTTATAACATCATTTGACATTTATTATCTATTAAACAAGAATTACACATCTTACATGATATTGCTAATATACGTGCATAAAAAGGCTGATATGATGGTTTCGTATTATTCTACACATTTTTCTGAACATTTTGGTATATTTTATGTATTTTTTTGAGCATCGGGCTATTTTCTATGATTTATTGAAAAACTGAGCATTTTACCTTTTTGGGCGAATAGGAGCTTGCCACGTGTCCACTAGGATGGGCGCATCTTCTCCTGGCCCGCGCTGAGTTCGGTCGGTTCTTTACTGGTTTGCTGCGAGCCGGCCGGTCCAGGGTTTATCCTAGCGGTTCGCCCGCTCTCCTCTCTTTCTTTCTCACGCGCTCCTGAGTCCCAGCGGGACTCTGTTTCACGCGGGCGCCGCCACATCCCGCCTCTCCGGTGATCGCTCGACCACCCTCCAGAGCTCCTCGTCTTCTTCTTTGGCCGCCAAAAGCTTCGGCGTCGTCCTTCCAACCTCCACGGCTGCTCCAGTTTGTCCTGGAGCCTCTGAGCCGCCGTGCCTTCAAGCTCGCCGCCACTAGCTGCTGGCGCAACGGAGCAGAAGAGGCATCTTGCCTCCGCTCACCCTCGCACCAAACTGAAGCTCCAGAAAGCTTCCCCAGGCCTCACATAACTTGCCTCCGTTCTCAAATGATGTCGAACATGTCTTGCAGACCACCTCCAAGCTCCGGCTTCAATGCCATCCAAGATCCACCTCGTCGGCCATTGGAACGGGCACTGGGGTCTATAGAACCTACCTTCTTTGACTCTCGTGACCTCGACCTTTGATTTCCTATGCTCCTTACCTTGTGAACTGCCTTCTACCTCCGACTTCTTCTCCCATCCATGGTCTGCAAGGTATGGTGGAGAGACTGTGTTGGAGGCTGCCCCGTTCTCTCTGGTCTCTTGGTCACTTTAGCCGATCAGGGTGTCAAACAAATCGTAATAGGGAGGCAAAACCAACTGCTCAGTCACTTGTCCCCATCGTCCCACGACCTGGACGAGTGGTGGCCGAGGTGGTCGCGAGGTCAGCTGCCCCACTACCTTGCTCTAACCGCAAGGTAGGGGACAATCTGGCTGCCCTCAGATCGTAGTCCAAGGGCTGAGGATAGCCCCCTTCACTTAGCCAGATCGCGACTCCTGACAGCGGCTAGATCAAAAGAAGCAAGGTTTAGGATCCGGCCACGTAGACCCGACTTGAAAAAGGGGGGTGCGTGACACCTATTAAAAACAACAACTTAGGCTAAACAACACAAAATGCACATTATTTCCCTAAAATCAAACCTCCATAACTTCCTCTAGGAACCTCCAAATGCCCCCAAATTTTAACCATAGCTCCCCTACCTCTCGAGCTACCTTCTATTCAAATTTGGTGCCAAAAATACATTGTTAGGTCATCCAATTAAATTCCTTAAGAAGACATATAAAGAGAGATCTTAATCACTATATAATTCTCATTCAACATCTCCACTTTACCAAAACACTTGGAACTCTCATTGTAACTCAAGATATGGATTCTAATATGTTATTGGAGATTTATGGATTTCAAAAATCCACTCCATCACATCCTATACACCTTAAAAGATATTTCGTCCTCGAAATTAAAGCAAAAAAAACACTTTGTCACATCATATACATCTTAAAGGAACTTTCGTCCTCGAAAGTCAACTATACTCATAATTTTAGGGAGAACTTTATCTTGCCTTCTTCCACATGTGGGCACTATTCTATGTACAACATATCCACAAAGGCAAGGCTTCATGATCATAACCAACCCACTCTTGGGAGGTTTCAAGAGCATCTAGGATGAAACCTCACTTCATAAAAGGCTCGAACAAGGGTTTAGAAGCTTATGTTATGTCATGACATATCTCATATGTTAGATTTGCTTCCTTATCTTTAGCCATGCATTAGGTTTTCACATCATATTCCATGTTCTAAAGGAGTTAAATAAGATTAACTCATGTTATCCTTCTAGATCATATCAAGGTGTTATAATCATCATGTTGTGCTAACTTTCAAACTATATTTCCATCATTATTAAGCACTAAGCTTAACACCTCGTGTAACATGTTTCATTCATATGATCTTATTCCATTATTCATAACAAATTGTAACATTTATGAGTGAATTCATCACAAGATTAAACAACAATTTCACATTAATCATCATTATTAAAGCATATGGTTAACCATTTACGCATTGATATCTATTAAACCTTATTAGGTTCCCATCGTATCATATCCATGTATCATATCTCAAGATCAGATTACATCCTTATATATATATATATATATATATATATATATATATCATGGTTGTGCTAACCAAACTTATGTCAGTGGCTTAGCAAACATATATGAAAACTTTATGTTACGACCCCACCTCCTGATAACCCCCAATTAAGGGAGACCGAGAGGTCGAAGCCGCACCCATGACTTCCGGATCAAAGGTTCGGCAATTAACCAAGAATAATTATCAAATTTTAACATACTAAACTGAAAAGCTGTAAGAAAATAAACTTTGCATACCTTTTTAAAATTTTGGATCTCTATTCTTGTATCCACACCGATACTAATCTATCTAATCCTCTTTTGCACTTTAATTCTCATTTAGTATCACATGTGCCACTTTACTATTTGTTCTTTTCATTGTACCTAAAACGCCGACAAACAAAACGTCGGTCAGCCGTAGCTGGTATGTGGGGGAAACAATAATCTTGCAACTATGATAACCATGTAAACATTCAATTAGTCATTAATCAGTCAAGATTACATTTTTCATATAACATCCACGATCCACGAGTACCCTATCCTCTGTACTATCCCTGCAGTGGATCTGGATCCTACCTTCCTTATGGTAGATCCCCATTAAACCCCTCATGGTCCCACCCATAGGTGAACCAGTTTCTAGGGTTGAGTCACATGGCACTACTCGTAAGTAGCCCACTCCTTAACTCATGGCAGGCTAACGAGTCGCATGGCACTACACGTAGGTAGCCCAATTTCTAACTCTCGGTAACCTAGACCTTGCTCTAGGATTACCCCTTTTTAGCCTTTTCAAAGTAACAGAGGTGGACCCGGATCTAGCCAGTTATATATACTCATTTATAGTGATAATCATAGTCACTTTATAGTTGCATGAAATAAATAAACATCCAACAGTTTAGTTGCATTCAATGCGATTAAACATCCGGGAATCCATCGGAAAACTAACTCGGGTAGTCATAAGCGTAACCACATACCTGATTTGGTGAGTCATGCAGATTATTCAACATATACTTCATGTGTATACAATTAAGTCAATCAACAGATCCAAGCAAGTAATTCAATCATCACATAGTCCCTGAAATAAATATGTACTCTATTTATTACACACTTATCAAGAAACTACTTTATTGACTTGGATTCTCTTTCTAGGGTTTCTAATCCGCATTACGGTTCCATTAATACTCATTAGGGTTTCTTAGATCAATTTCTCAGACTTTATCCTTTTTAGGTTAACAAACCCTAAAATACTCTTTTCCATTTATGTAAACCCTAATTGCTCAAACTATTCATTTAATAGTCTCTTATACCCAAAATTGACTTAGGATCATCATATCCCTATTTATTTATAGATTTGAACAATTAAAACATTTAAAACTCATATTCACCTAAATTAGGGTTTTCAGACTCATTAATGCATATTCATGCACGAAACCCTAAGTTAAGCCAATTATATAAAAAGATTATCTTTTTAGATCTTATTTTCACTTTTATGAACAATAGGCTTAAATTATCCATTTATCAACATTAAAACCATCTATCATCAAATCTAAGAGTTAAATCATTAAAGATGATATCTTTTATGCACTTTTCATATTGCAAGCATATTTAGGCACATAATCTCTAAATTAACCTAATTACGTGCAAAGATCATCATTTTTTATCTTAAAGTACCTTTTTGCATTTAACAGGTTAATATCAACTCTAATGATTCATTAAACCCTATTAATCACTTTAATCATGTCAAAGTAGGGTTTCTTTAATCATCATTATGTTAAAGTTGATAAATTACACTACTTTTCAAACTATGATCAGATTCAGGCTATAAAACTATTTTTAATGGGTTCCTTGCATTTTTCTGATCAAGATACATATATAACTTGTCCTAATCGGAGTTACCATTAAAAAGTTATGATTTTAACAAAATAACTTACTTCCGACCAATGAGGAGCCGCCACGTCGTTTGTTTCCATGCAAAGCTCACGCAAAGGAAAACATTTCGAAAAGACATCCGTGCCCCTGGTTAAGTCGACCATTCCTTTAGCCCGCAAAGGGCAAAATGGTCCAACTCGACTTTAGCTCATCTTCAACCTCGCGTGGGATATCTGCCGCTGCCCTAGCCGCGGTAGGCAGGTCTAGGGTTGGCTCTTGCCTCCCGTTTCAGACTCGAACCCTACTGGAGTTCGTTGCGTTGTCTCCGTCATCCCTGGCCGCACTTGAGGCGCCGTCTAACTCGCGACCAGCACCGCTTGGTTGGGCTGCACGGATCTGCAACCTGCGGCTGGGTTGGCAGCCGTGCGGCCGCTGCCATGTCCAAGCTGGTGCTCAGTCACAATGGCCAAGCCTTTTCCTGATACCACGGATCATCAAGCTACTGACGAAACTTTCTCTGCCTTGTGGGTTCATAATCACGCAGCCCTTCTTAGTTAGGGTTTTGAAAGAAGGAGAAAAGGGAGAAGAGAGAAAGGGATTCAGGGATCTCTTGGGCTCGACCCAGGGGTTTTATCCTCTTATAGGAAAGGGTACGAAGCCTTAGGTGGTGGTATCCACGAGTTACCTAGCCCCTCTTTCAGGAAACTCTTTTCCTTCAAGGTGAAGCAAGTCTCTCTCTCTCTTTCTCTTTCTCCTAATTATCTTCTTTGATAAACATTATTCCATAAATGATTCGAAATACGAAAAACCTCTCCCTTACTTGCCCTTTAATTCATTGGCCACGAATTCTCTTTTCCTTTAATAGGAAAAATGCTTTCTTTTTATCAATATCACAAATTCATTAATAATTTATCTCATTATCTTTTTATTTTGCAAATCTGCTATTTTCTCTTTCCACTTTGCAATTATCTCATTATTTTGGGTTCCTTGGACCTCACTAAAACCCAAGGCACACATTTCCACATTGGGAAACGTTGGTTTGCCTTTATCTTCTTTTAAAAGCCAGTTTCTCATACTATATCTATTTCTTATTAAAATACCTCCTTTTTGAGGATTTCCCTTTATTTCTCTTTTATTTTCCTCATTGGTATTCTTTTTATCGCTAGGAAGCCTTGTAACACAAAATTTCATAAAGGGTAACTCAATTATATATCCTTTCACTTGATTTCCACATTTCCTCATTGTTTTCAATTTCTTTCTTAATAAAGAAATACATGATTAATCTTTTCTTTTTCTTATTTCTTTTCTTTGCAACTTTAGACTCCTTGGAACCCAAGGAATCCAAGAGGCACGAAATCCTCTTTGGATTTTCCTTCTAGAGGTTTCCACATATTTCTTTTCTTAAAATTCAATTATCCTTTTACTAATTGAATTTCCTTTGTTATTTTCCTTTTTATTGGGCCCAATAGCCAATAAAGCCCACAAATCAAACAACAAGGCTATTTTAAACGAAATCCTATTATTCTCAATCAAATATATGATTATTTGTTCAAACATCTTTAATATGAGAAATTATATTTCTTACCACTTGATCCCAAAAATCGGGGTTATAACATCCTTCCCCTCTTATAGGAATTTTGTCCTCAAAATTTAGGCAAGCAAACAAACAATTCAGAATAAGACTCTTCCATGTCTATCATTGGCCCCTATGTGGCTTTGCCGTACCCATGGCATTTTCAAAGAACCTTTATCATCACATATTCTTTTCTCTGAGTTCTTTCATCCTGGCGTCTATAAACTACACAGGTGACTCAGGCCATTTCAGCCTCCCTTGGGGCTCACTAGGTTCATTGCTTAGCACATGGTCGGGGTACCTCACATAGCGCTCTAAATTGGACACATGGAAAACATCTCCCATTACTCTATCCTGAGGGGTGGGGTCAAACCTAACCTTCTCCACCCATCCATCTCTAATGGACCCACGTATCGGGGACTCAGCTCTCTTAGTTATAACTTAGAGGGGTCGGATTTTCATATCATACAATCTCCCACAGTGAACTGCATGTCAGTCTACTTTGCATCTGCTCACGACTCTCATCGTCTCTAGGCTCCTTTCAGCCCTTGCACAATCAAAGTGACTTCATCTACACGCACTGGGGACCCTTTTTTTTTCTAACCATCATGTGGCCCTTTTCTAACCATCATGAGGTCCTTTTCACCAACATCACCTTACTGAAGTGGTGACCGACACAACCTCCCTTACAGAGCTCCTTATAAAACCCGATATTGGCTATGGTGGTTATCTTCACATCTTTCATAGGACAAAACTGTCTCTCGATATCACCCTGAACGAGCACACATGCCCTCATCAGACCCTTTAGTCTGGATCATTCTAACCATAGTTAGGGGTGATAAACTATACGAACATTGAGTTCTTCATGTACCTACTTCCACTTTATGGAAGTGAACTTGTAGGTCAAACTCAAGAACCTTTGAACTTGCTTCATGGTGTAGTTGAACCGTCTCTCACATGGGTAGTTCAACTGCATCTGTCCCTTAACAGAAACTCTTCCTTATCTAGGTAAGGCGACCTACCATAACCCACATTGTATCTCGACCTTCCTCGATCCAGGGAAGACCTATCACAACATCCATAGTGTTGAGCTCTCATTCCCTCTCAAGGATTCTTTTATCCTCTATATCGATACACTGGGGTTCGTCCTTTACCTCATGGCTTGCATGGTCATAACCCACATGCAACTTCATCTTAAGCATCTAAAGTGCTATTGCCTTTTTTCATGGTGTATCATGATTTCCTTTATGTCATGATTCTTTCAAGATCGATTCCTTCAAAACCCCAAACCACTCTTGTCAGGGTTTCATCACCTTCTTTTCCAAAGAAGCGCACTTGAGTTTCTACCACCATCCTTTCATTGCATCAAGATCTAGGCTGGCTAACCAAACAACCCTTAACTTTTCAATGCATCTTGTTTCATCTGAGTGTTATCCAAACACCTCTCCTTTTCAAACTTAGGGTTAGCCAAACAAACTCTTCTAACTTCTAGTCAAACAAGTCTTAATCAGAGCATTCATTATCACTTCACATCCTTAGGTAACATTGCACTTCCAGGTATTTTGCTTATCATGTCACCTTAAACTATATGTTCATCTTCATAAGAACACTCTCTGATTCTATCATCATGGTGATCAAACTCATCCTGGTATAACTTGTAAGTTCCACATAGATCATGATAAAAACATATTCATAAGGTGACTACCTCATTCCCTTTTATCACTCACTTTACCAAGGTAGGTTATCTTCTCTATCCCCATATCTCGTGGAAACATTTCAACCTACATCATCATCCCTTATCCTTGGTGTATGGCATGTGTAATGTCCTATCTCTCACTCCCATAACAAGAGGAAATAAGCATTTGGATGCAGTCCAAATACATAGTTCTTCCTGTTCCAAGAGTAGAGATGGTACATCCCACCTTGCCAATACACTTTTACATCTAAGTTGAAACGTGCCACATATGTCTCTACATCACATACATCATGATATCAAACTAGTCTTGAACTTACTGAGGTTTACATCCTTGGTCATCTCCTCTAGGTCTATAGGGTACCGACCTTTTTGGGGTCATCCCTCTTCCCTCATGCATCAAGAGAGTGCCCTACTCATCTGCCCTTTGGGTCTCATGAGTTCATGAAGGTTATCAATCTCCTAACCCATGGCCCTCAGACAATGATAGCTGTTACCTCCCGACCCTATGGTCATGTGCAACTGGGGAATTAGGCAACTCCTACTTTCATCAGTCTTATCCCTACCTGACCCTAGGATAGACATAGGATTCTCCCTTATAGTACATGTTCACTTAGAATCTTACCCAAGTCTTCATCATCTCTCTTTCTACATTCATGGGCTGATTCTCATCCGTTCATAGGCATTATGGCAACCTGCCTACCTTGGTCAAGTCCCATACTGGTTACCGCCATGGTAACGCATTCACATGCAAAAGAGATGGATATCTATGGGTCTGTAGATTCGATCTCATACTATGTACCTTTCACTTAGCTTCTCCAGATCCCATGAGACCTCTTTAGGTTACTTTGAACCAACAAAACTGATATACACCCTTCCAAAGGGGGTCCCTCTCCCAGGATGGGAGGAAACTATCTCTAAGGTCGCAAAAGCTCTTAGGTCTAGGGTTTACATCCACACGAGCCTACTTAACCCTAGCAAGCCATTAAGGCACGAGCAGATCACTTACTGTACCATGCTAGGTCATACTTGTTCTTCTTTCCTCGATGTTGGATCAAGATCAAACTTTCCCTTTATCATCAACTTAGTTGTGAGGGGTTAATCAAACACCTTTAACTTCAGGGGCTCCTCCTTTCCTCCATTCATGAGGATTACCATGCTCGCTTCTATAGGAGCTCAACTTCTCATCATGAGCCTTAGGTACACCACTTCCCCTCTTAGGCCTAGGATCCCGAGGTTCACTGCATGCCCTGTCTCTTAACTACAAACCAAGCATGAAAAAGGCATGACACACACTCCTTGTCATCCTTCAACTCAAGAAACACTTAGGGTTGGGTCCTCCCTAAGGATAACCCACAAGGTACAGGGCCTTATAACCTGCTACTAAACCTTTCTTCTTCCTAACTCAGAAGGTGAACATTTCTACCATAGGCACGTAGGTACCAGAAGTTTCATCTTTTCTCAAGGATTGGTACCTCTAAAGGCAACCAAGATATCATCAACTTTCAGGGATTGATCATGAGGCAACCATTATCATCCATCGTTCAGGGTTTTAGGCTTCCAACCCTTTTTGCTGGGTTTCCTGCTCTCTCTAGAGCTAACCCTACATCCAACCTCATCATTAGAGGTCCTTTCTTCATGAAGGATCATCCCCAAAAGCATGATCTACGTGGTTGAAGCCTAGGTTCGAACTTATGTTTGCTCAAGATCAATCCTAACCCTTTATGCTCCATCATAATTCCTTATTCAGGGTTTCATTCTTCTGTCAGCATTATGATGTGCCCTAGGTGCCAGCTATGCCCTATTTGCACAAGCCCATAGGGTTTCTAAGGTCCTTCACTAACATCATCATCCAAAGAGCTATCATGTACTCTAACATGTACGACCCTTCCCAGGGTTGGGGTTGCCAAAGGTGCTAGGTCACCCATGGATGGTAAGGCATCCCAAAGGCATGTCCTTTCAAACACCCGGTCCAACTCATCTCTCTCTAACCTTCACTTAGGGTTAGGGTTAGCATCATCCTCAGAGGATGTGCCAGGTCTCTACTTGCAATGGAGATCTCTATCTCCAAGACTAACTTATCCTCCTGACAAGAAGGTCTAGCCTCAGGTCTCTTCTGAGAACATGACATCTTATGTCATACGACCTAAGCATGTATCTATTATTTATTTTGCGCTTAATCTATTAAGCTTATTTCCATGACAACTTATTTACATGCCTTTCATTAATTTAGTGGAGGATTCCTTAAACCTTATTAACCTTACCCATACCTCAAGAGGGCGAGGAGAAGAAAGGAAACCCTAATCCTTTATGTCCTTATCAGAATTTTGTGATGAGAAGGGATGAATAAGATGAGAAGTCCTAAAGGTATCTTATTTCGATTCATACCCTAAGACTTTGGCCAGGCGGTCACACGGGTCCGGGAGTCCTCGTATTCCGACTAGCGGTGCGGAGGAAAATCTTGCCAGCCCCCGGTCGTGATCCCTTTCTAGACACCTCCGTCTTTCGGATACTCCTCTAATAACTCCCTTGGGTTCTATGGAGTTTGTAAAATTTAATAATTATTAATGGTTAAATGAGGAACCTATGCTCTGATACCAAATGTTACGACCCCACCTCCCGATAACCCCCAATTAAGGGAGACCGAGAGGTCGAAGCCGCACCCATGACTTCCGGATCAAAGGTTCGGCAATTAACCAAGAATAATTATCAAATTTTAACATACTAAACTGAAAAGCTGTAAGAAAATAAACTTTGCATACCTTTTTAAAATTTGGATCTCTATTCTTGTATCCACACCGATACTAATCTATCTAATCCTCTTTTGCACTTTAATTCTCATTTAGTATCACATGTGCCACTTTACTATTTGTTCTTTTCATTGTACCTAAAACACCGACAAACAAAACGTCGGTCAGCCGTAGCTGGTATGTGGGGGAAACAATAATCTTGCAACTATGATAACCATGTAAACATTCAATTAGTCATTAATCAGTCAAGATTACATTTTTCATATAACATCCGCGATCCACGAGTACCCTATCCTCTGTACTATCCCTGCAGTGGATCTGGATCCTACCTTCCTTATGGTAGATCCCCATTAAACCCCTCATGGTCCCACCCATAGGTGAACCAATTTCTAGGGTTGAGTCACATGGCACTACTCGTAAGTAGCCCACTCCTTAACTCATGGCAGGCTAACGAGTCGCATGGCACTACACGTAGGTAGCCCAATTTCTAACTCTCGGTAACCTAGACCTTGCTCTAGGATTACCCCTTTTTAGCCTTTTCAAAGTAACAGAGGTGGACCCGGATCTAGCCAGTTATATATACTCATTTATAGTGATAATCATAGTCACTTTATAGTTGCATGAAATAAATAAACATCCAACAGTTTAGTTGCATTCAATGCGATTAAACATCCGGGAATCCATCGGAAAACTAACTCGGGTAGTCATAAGCGTAACCACATACCTGATTTGGTGAGTCATGCAGATTATTCAACATATACTTCATGTGTATACAATTAAGTCAATCAACAGATCCAAGCAAGTAATTCAATCATCACATAGTCCCTGAAATAAATATGTACTCTATTTATTACACACTTATCAAGAAACTACTTTATTGACTTGGATTCTCTTTCTAGGGTTTCTAATCCGCATTACGGTTCCATTAATACTCATTAGGGTTTCTTAGATCAATTTCTTGGACTTTATCCTTTTTAGGTTAACAAACCCTAAAATACTCTTTTCCATTTATGTAAACCCTAATTGCTCAAACTATTCATTTAATAGTCTCTTATACCCAAAATTGACTTAGGATCATCATATCCCTATTTATTTACATATTTGAACAATTAAAACATTTAAAACTCATATTCACCTAAATTAGGGTTTTCAGACTCATTAATGCATATTCATGCACGAAACCCTAAGTTAAGCCAATTATATAAAAAGATTATCTTTTTAGATCTTATTTTCACTTTTATGAACAATAGGCTTAAATTATCCATTGATCAACATTAAAACCATCTATCATCAAATCTAAGAGTTAAATCATTAAAGATGATATCTTTTATGCACTTTTCATATTGCAAGCATATTTAGGCACATAATCTCTAAATTAACCTAATTACGTGCAAAGATCATCATTTTTTATCTTAAAGTACCTTTTTGCATTTAACAGGTTAATATCAACTCTAATGATTCATTAAACCCTATTAATCACTTTAATCATGTCAAAGTAGGGTTTCTTTAATCATCATTATGTTAAAGTTGATAAATTACACTACTTTTCAAACTATGATCAGATTCAGGCTATAAAACTATTTTTAATGGGTTCCTTGCATTTTTCTGATCAAGATACATATATAACTTGTCCTAATCGGAGTTACCATTAAAAAGTTATGATTTTAACAAAATAACTTACTTCCGACCAATGAGGAGCCGCCACGTCGTTTGTTTCCATGCAAAGCTCACGCAAAGGAAAACATTTCGAAAAGACGTCCGTGCCCCTGGTTAAGTCGACCATTCCTTTAGCCCGCAAAGGGAAAAATGGTCCAACTCGACTTTAGCTCGTCTTCAACCTCGCGTGGGATATATGTTGCTGCCCTAGCCGCGGTAGGCAGGTCTAGGGTTGGCTCTTGCCTCCCGTTTCAGACTCGAACCCTACTGGAGTTCGTTGCGTTGTCTCCTTCGTCCCTGGCCGCACTTGAGGCGCCGTCTAACTCGCGACCAGCACCGCTTGGTTGGGCTGCACGGATCTGCAACCTGCGGCTGGGTTGGCAGCCGTGCGGCCGCTGCCATGTCCAAGCTGGTGCTCAGTCACAATGGCCAAGCCTTTTCCTGATACCACGGATCATCAAGCTACTGACGAAACTTTCTCTTACCGCCTTGTGGGTTCATAATCACGCAGCCCTTCTTAGTTAGGGTTTTGAAAGAAGGAGAAAAGGGAGAAGAGAGAAAGGGATTCAGGGATCTCTTGGGCTCGACCCAGGGGTTTTATCCTCTTATAGGAAAGGGTACGAAGCCTTAGGTGGTGGTATCCACGCGTTACCTAGCCCCTCTTTCAGGAAACTCTTTTCCTTCAAGGTGAAGCAAGTCTCTCTCTCTCTTTCTCTTTCTCCTAATTATCTTCTTTGATAAACATTATTCCATAAATGATTCGAAATACGAAAAACCTCTCCCTTACTTGCCCTTTAATTCATTGGCCACGAATTCTCTTTTCCTTTAATAGGAAAAATGCTTTCTTTTTATCAATATCACAAATTCATTAATAATTTATCTCATTATCTTTTTATTTTGCAAATCTGCTATTTTCTCTTTCCACTTTGCAATTATCTCATTATTTTGGGTTCCTTGGACCTCACTAAAACCCAAGGCACACATTTCCACATTGGGAAACGTTGGTTTGCCTTTATCTTCTTTTAAAAGCCAATTTCTCATACTATATCTATTTCTTATTAAAATACCTCCTTTTTGAGGATTTCCCTTTATTTTTCTTTTATTTTCCTCATTGGTATTCTTTTTATCGCTAGGAAGCCTTGTAACACGAAATTTCATAAAGGGTAACTCAATTATATATCCTTTCACTTGATTTCCACATTTCCTCATTGTTTTCAATTTCTTTCTTAATAAAGAAATACATGATTAATATTTTCTTTTTCTTATTTCTTTTCTTTGCAACTTTAGACTCCTTGGAACCCAAGGAATCCAAGAGGCACGAAATCCTCTTTGGATTTGCCTTCTAGAGGTTTCCACATATTTCTTTTCTTAAAATTCAATTATCCTTTTACTAATTGAATTTCCTTTGTTATTTTCCTTTTTATTGGGCCCAATAGCCAATAAAGCCCACAAATCAAACAACAAGGCTATTTTAAACGAAATCCTATTATTCTCAATCAAATATATGATTATTTGTTCAAACATCTTTAATATGAGAAATTATATTTCTTACCACTTGATCCCAAAAATTGGGGTTATAACACTTTATCTAGTCCAACTGAGGTTCTCCTAACCCATATCATGAGGATAGTTTCATGCTCAGTCTCTCTGAGCTAACTCAACTCTATGAGTATCTCATATGCACATACTTATCCTCCCTCCTTGGTCTAGGGTTCTCGGGTATACCTCATTGGCACTAGCTAATAGCTTCATTAGCTCTAGCCACATAAGCACAAACCAAACATGCTATGGCATATTCTTCATAGGTCTCTACCCATGAAGCATCTTACCCAAAGCTCTCTCATATACACCACTAGATTCCTATGTGGGAAACCACCAACCCGAGCATGAGGCTTCACAGAAACTAACATAGCTACCTCCTCCAGGGTCTTGGGCTCTCTCCCTCACCCAGATGGTGGGCACTCATATTCATGTTCACATGTACATATAACCAGCCTCCCTTCGACTCTAGGGTTTGGTCCTCCCAAGGACATCTAGGGTTCAACAAGACTATAGGAATCATGCATTAAGCAACTCAACTCGTTCACCCAGGAGTATTCTAGTTTAGGACATATCATATCACATATCTCAGAATTCTCATATCTTGGAGTTTAGGTTCTCCAACCTTCTCCCAATGGGTCTCACTCTCTCTGGAGTTAACCCCAAAACTGGTCCTAACACTAGAGGTCCTCCTTCGTAAAAGAGTTTGAGGCTCATGCTGACTCACAACCTTATCTTAACTTAACCTATCTTATCTCATAAAAGAAAGCATACATGCATCATCAAAACTCATCTCAAATCCTCAAAACTGAACTTGAATCCTCGAAGACAAACATAGATCATCATAACCATCTTATGACACCTATATAAGACCTACATCATATCATCAAAACTTATATCATCAATTCCATATATCACATATATTCCAACAAGGCTCTAGACATCTAATCTAGAACTACTCTCTCTTCTAGACTGATGTCATCACTTTCACTTAGGTTGCATGACCACATCCTACTCGTACATGTGTGGGGACACATTTTGTAATACATATACATAATAAAATATTATATAGTTTTTCTCCGATAAAACAAGCGTCAGAGAAAACTATCGAGATTCGATCCGTTTGGAATCAAAAACCAAATCCTGAAACGAGTGTCCCACACATAGTAGAGAGTCCAGTGTCATGAAAACTAATGAAAAGGGTGAGAACATGGTGTAGACTAGTGTAGCTACTCTAGACAACGAGCGCCATATGTCTAGGGTTTCTCTTCCTTTTATGTACGTCATTTCCAAATAGTGCAACGTCCCATACCGCTGCACTACAAGGAAAGTACGACATCTAAGGACTTGCTACTCAACAAGCACTAGTCTAGACCTAGTTCTCGGACATCTAGGTGCTAACCTAGAGGCTAGGTCAGATCTAGTCTCTAAAAGACGACTAATCTAACCCTAAAAGATTATTATGGTTCAAGGTTCTTTAGTTTTGAGTTGCATAATGAGCAAATGTCTGGCTTTGCTATTGTTCATGCTCTGATACCACCTGTGACGTCCCCGGATTTTCTAAAACTTAATCTGATGCGTGACGTCCAAATTGAAACCCTCACCTCAGCGAGAATCCCAATTTAAATATCCCACACGAGGCTAAGAAGAAGAAAATCGAGGGAGTCAGAAGGAAACAATCAGTAGCACATGTACATGAACAATAATAAAACCATACACACATGTTCACCATTCAACATATAATTACATAATGAATTGTTACAACATTTGATATTACATATTGAACACAAACTATACATATACATGTACTACATCTAAACTACAGGATCTTAAGACAACAGGTCCACCTGTACATCAGCTCGCTATACAACTCTCAACCATCCTGGATCTTCAAAGCACAAGCCACAACCTAAACAAAAGATTACATGCGGTACACGTCAGCACAATATTTCATGAATATTGTACTGAGTACGCCTACGTGTCTTTTATTTACCTCTCATCATATCTTGGTAATAAGATAAAACTAATATACTTGGCAGTAATAGAAGAATATAAGAAAAGCGTATACTTGCACAAAGATATTCATTAACAAAAGAGAACACATATTTTAAGTACATTTCCATCATACGTCTCGTGCGTCTGCCACCGAGTGGTTTTGACGTCTTTAGGCCTTATGATCTGCCACCTAGTGGCTTGTGATCATTATACAAACATCATATGATCTGCCACCTAGTGGCTTGTGATCATTATGCATGTGCTCTACCACCTAGTGGTTTATGAGCTATCTTATGATGGAACATCTATATTATGTTTGCAGGTGTTCATAGCCATAAGTATTGAAAATCAAGCAACATATCATGCAAGAACAATCATTTCAATCAATACCATATGCCAAGTCTTTACTTCCATATAACACAATCATAATGTATAATAAGCCAAGTAAGAGGTAATGGCGTACCTTGGTCAAGAGAAACATAATCACCACATATTCCTGATATCAACTATATCCTTGGTTAAACCTGATTAAGATAAGATCATATGTACCATCATTAGGTTCTCATCATCTTACATATCATCTTAACCCCTAATCGTGATCATATTAGGGTTTGCTTATCTCATTATGATATTCTCATCATTACTTGTATTATCTTCATCCTTATGTGAGATTTATGTTACTGATTTTATATTCCAGATTATAGTTCATCAACTGAATATACCCATGTGTCACATTATTATGTGAACATAATTAACATTATGTCACTTTCATTAACCATATTAGGGTTACATCACATGTATTAAGGGCTCTCTTCATATAACATGAATTCCATGCATCTAACTGATATCCGAGTTACATATTAGCCTCACATTATTGATATAAAGGTATTCTGTAATTAGCATGATTAATTGAGCATGCATGTATTTATTGCATTTTATTTAGGGTTATAAGCCCTAATTAGCAACATTAAGCAAATTGTATAATTTCATGTATCAACATGATCATCACTGACATCAGGTGCACTATAAGCATTATTATGGAGTTACTGACATTTTTTCCATAATTTTATAACATCATTTGACATTTATTATCTATTAAACAAGAATTACACATCTTACATGATATTGCTGATATACGTGCATAAAAAGGCTGATATGATGGTTTCGTATTATTCTACACATTTTTCTAAACATTTTGGTATATTTTATGTATTTTTCTGAGCATCGGGCTATTTTCTACGATTTATTGAAAAATTGAGCATTTTACCTTTTTGGGTGAATAGGAGCTTGCCACGTGGGATGGGCGCATCTTCTCCTGGCCCACGCTGAGTTCGGTCGGTTCTTTACTGGTTTGTTGCGAGCCGGCCGGTCCAGGGTTTATCCTAGCGGTTCGCCCGCTCTCCTCTCTTTCTTTCTCACGCGCTCCTGAGTCCCAGCGGGACTCTGTTTCACGTGGGCGCCGCCGCATCCCGCCTCTCCGGTGATCGCTCGACCGCCCTCCAGAGCTCCTCGTCTTCTTCTTTGGCCGCCAAAAGCTTCGGCGTCGTCCTTCCAACCTCCACGGCTGCTCCAGTTTGTCCTGGAGCCTCTGAGCCGCCGTGCCCTCAAGCTCGCCGCCACTAGCTGCTGGCGCGGCAGAGCAGAAGAGGCATCTTGCCTCCGCTCACCCTCGCACCAAACTGAAGCTCCAGAAAGCTTCCCCAGGCCTCACATAACTTGCCTCCGTTCTCAAATGACGTCGAACATGTCTTGCAGACCACCTCCAAGCTCCGACTTCAATGCCATCCAAGATCCACCTCGTCGGCCATTGGAACGGGCACTGGGGTCTATAGAACCTTCCTTCTTTGACTCTCGTGACCTCGACCTTTGATTTCCTATGCTCCTTACCTTGTGAACTGCCTTCTACCTCTGACTTCTTCTCCCATCCATGGTCTGCAAGGTATGGTGGAGAGACTGTGTTGGAGGCTGCCCCGTTCTCTCTGGTCTCTTGGTCACTTTAGCCAATCAGGGTGTCAAACAAATCGTAATAGGGAGGCAAAACCAACTGCTCAGTCACTTGTCCCCATCGTCCCACGACCTGGACGAGTGGTGGCCGAGGTGGTCGCGAGGTCAGCTGCCCCACTACCTTGCTCTAACCGCAAGGTAGGGGACAATCTGGCTACCCTCAGATCGTAGTCCAAGGGCTGAGGATAGCCCCCTTCACTTAGCCAGATCGCGGCTCCTGACAGCGGCTAGATCAAAAGAAGCAAGGTTTAGGATCCGGCCACGTAGACCCGACTTGAAAAAGGGGGGTGCGTGACACCTATTAAAAACAACAACTTAGGCTAAACAACACAAAATGCACATTATTTCCCTAAAATCAAACCTCTATAACTTCCTCTAAGAACCTCCAAATGCCCCCAAATTTTAACCATAGCTCCCCTACCTCTCGAGCTACCTTCTATTCAAATTTGGTACCAAAAATCCATTGTTAGGTCATCCAATTAAATTCCTCAAGAAGACATATAAAGAGAGATCTTAATCACTATATAATTCTCATTCAACATCTCCACTTTACCAAAACACTTGGAACTCTCATTGTAACTCAAGATATGGATTCTAATATGTTATTGGAGATTTATGGATTTCAAAAATCCACTCCATCACACCTACTCATCAAGTGGCCTTGGATATCAAACTCTCTCAGGAGGGACAAATCCCATATCTATCACTCACCCCTCAAAAGCCCCATGTGTCAAAGCCACCCAATCATCACCTTTATAACAACCCATGTTTCAGGACTGCGTTTGATGATGTCAAAGTGTGCCCAACGACATGTGTTGAGTGCAGTGATTTCAGGTCTAAGAATCACACTCACCACCATCACTGTGAGTACTGACTGTGACTACCATGTCATGCTTCCATGTGTCAAACTCACGGTGGGTCTGTCCGATACACTTGTTCTCTAACAAGTACCTATGTGTTTGGTTTGATATCTCTATATCATGACTAATGAGATTCTGTCATCAACCAACACCACAATCTAGTCTTGTGTGTCATTGCTGTCTATCTACCTTCCACAATGACATCCGACTAGGGACATAACAAGAATGTACAAACTCTTAGCATCTGTATGATCTCATCGTTCAGGTCCTCAACCTGAAAGCATATGTCATTGAGTACTGTCCTTCTCTAGACATTCAATCTGTTCTATCACTATCTCATATGACTGAACCAGAAAGAATTGGAAGCTTGCCTTTGATGTTTATCAAATCAATCTTAATGTATCCCACCAATCATCCCATGATTGGCTCTCAGGGCATACATACCAACAGACTCCCACTTGCACTGCGAGCCAATCACCCTTGAATCATATTCATAGTGATTTTTCAAACATGTCCCACATGTCACTGTGCTCTAGTGCCAACATAGTGAGTAATGGCAACACCTTGCCAAAGTCAGTATAAATCACATGTCTCTCATCTCTTCGTTGTACGTCGTACGTATGAGATGGAGTTGCCGTAATATGCGATCCAGTGTTCCTTTGCTAACCTTTAGCCACATTGCATGATCAAGGATTCCAGACTTGTCATCAATGAGTGGAATATCTATAAGTTCATCTTATGAACTTCCAGATCCATATAGTATCAACTGTTGTTCTCTAACACACGGATACTCGACATTTCCCTTTTAAATGGTTTTATTGGAACACTTCCAATTATCAACAAACTTTCACTTTTATACATCCTATGTATATTTTGCGATTAATTTTCTATCCTTTCAGAAGTTCGTATCAATGTAACTCTTTACATCGAACTCTTCCTTATCTCCATAGAACTAGTACTTCCCAAGTACTTATCAAGTTCTTATGGTATTCCAGTAACCCTTACTGGAAGTAGACAAACATCCACTCGTCATGTCCTACATACGAGTTATCAAGATGAGCACATCATATTGCCATGTCCTACATACAAGATGATGAATGCATTTTATTCTTGCCATGTCATACATGCAAGACAATGGGATGATTACATACATGATAGATCCATATCTATTCTTAGTGTTCCCATTCTTCATAAGAATTGGACACTTGGCCTTGGGATACTAATATCCATATAACATGGACAAGTTTTCTCCCACTGAATCTGTGAATACTGAACCCTTCAGTACAGATTGCCAATGTATGCTCTCTCTTTTCCAGGTCAAGAGATTTGTCGAGAACTATCTCTATAGATCTCTATTCCTATAATATAGGAAACATCTCTATCTTCCTTAAAGATAATTTCCACTTTTGGATTTCGATTCTAGAACATTTCCATTTCACATCAACATGTGGAATGTGAACACGCTCCCACTAAATCACAGATCCCTTCTTTATCTTTGACATGTCAGTCAAACCCTTTGACTATATCATCAAAGTAAAGATCCAATTCTGAGTTGCTTGTACTCAATCAATCACATTGATTAGTCCATTGTAACTTATAGACTTCATTTGCATTAGTGGATTCATAAACTTTATAGGTTGTGTCACGTACACATCCTTGTTTTATTCCTCATAGGAATGTGGTTTTAGTATCCATATGCCAAATGTCTCAGTCATTAAGTTGCAATCAACAAGCATCATCCTTCTCAAAATGTTATCCATGTGTCTTAACACTTAAGACTCATTTGCACTTATGGATTTCATCCAATGAGTGCTACCATCAAGGTCATACCTTATGGTTCACATGGAAATCATTTAGAATGTAATGATCATAAATCATAACTCAAAATTCGGTTCCTCATATTCATCTAGATAGTTGACTCATCACATGAACAACTCATCACATAGATAATTGAGGTGTATCTGTTAAGAATATAAGAACTCACAACCCTTGTGATTCTTAATTTCCTTTATTAGTGTGGGGTATTCTTTTATTAAGAAGAATTCAGTTATTCGATAATCATTCTCTAACTCCTTAGAGTATGATTCCTTCTTGATTTAGGTATCACCATGCCTTAATCATGAGTTCACTATGATACATTATCATAATCACTCGTAAGGATCTCAAACATTTGGTTCAAGTGTTTCATTCATTGATCTCATCAAGAATTAACACTTTACCAAATTTGCACTTCATCTATGAAAATCTTGAACACTTCAGGATATTCATATTGGTACACCATTATAAGTATTAGCATTTGTTCCAATAGGTATGTAAATACATCACATGTATTATACCTAATAGGATAATCATTCTCCCACTACCATTAGTGAAGATTGATTAATCATGTCCAAGATATTCATGTCTCTTACTGGTTCTCTAACCAAAAGAGTCTAGATTTATCCATCACATAGAAACTAGAAATGAATTTCTTATGATATATGCTAATTTAATTGTTTGAGTTATCAATAACTTTAGGTATCATTTTATCTTATACATACCATGTATTACAAGATAAACAAGGCATTGCCACAAAGATCATATCTTTCAGATTGAAACATCAACTTTATTAATTGCCATCATTGTCATACAATATGCAATAATAAAGTGTTTCTATCTATTGGCAATATATGAAATAGCAGTTCTCAACTCCATTTCGTGCCCTTTAGGCTGAAATAAACTGAAAGATACTCCTATCTATGGCAGCAACACTTGCTCCAATGATGGGTATTTCTTTCTTGGTCCTTTCACAAAGGCCATCACTTCTTTGTGGATATTGCATATCATATATGACATATCCATATCTTGGTATCATATACCTCAGATAAAGAAGCGGTTCATTTCATGATACCTTAGGTGGAGATCTCCATCCCCTCCTTCATCTTCTTTTGTTCTTCCAGATATAGAGGGCAATTCCCTCATACACCCTTTCCCCATGTGCCTTGAGGCTGAAGACGGCTTGGGCTGCTGGCTAGCATCAGAACACTTCTTTGCTTTGTCCTTGCCCTTGACTTTAAGACTTACCTTTTCTTTGATCACATCAAAGATTATGGTTTGTCTTTCTTCATCTTTGCCTCTACTATCCTCAACATGTCCAACAACTCTGTCAATGCTTGTCAAAGTTGTTCATGTTGTAGCTTATCATGAATTGTATGATTCTTGCAACATTTGCAGTATCATACCAATAGCCAACCCTTGGCTCAGAGGGAATCCTTCTCAGTCAGGTTTTCAACATACCCAATCACATTGAGTGTGTGAATCCCTTACTGGATCTCCTTCTGTCATGACATACTAGGATAGTGTCTTGGAGACATCATATGTCTCATGTTGTCTCTGCAACTCATAGTTCAGAGAACACAACATCAAGCACTCCTCATCAATGTCATCCTCAGTATGCTTCCATAAGCATACTTTCAGCCATCGATGTGGTGGGATCGAGTTCATCTGGTTCTGGTATAACTAGGACTTAGAGCTTTCTCTCTCTGATTGAGAACACTTCTCATCATCCTAACCAGTCGTGGAATTATTCCCATTTAATTTGTTGATCTCAAAGACCGATCACAAATAAAGTGATTTGTTGATTAACCATTTATTTTATCAAAAGGAAATATATGCAATTTTAGTCCAAAACTCTTTTGACTTGTTTGATTGATTTGAAAAGTTGACGATAAAATTAGGCCTTTAATTAATTATCGCTCCCACTATTTTAGTTCAAATTGATAGCCCTCACTATCAATTCAGAAGATTGCAGCGTACAACCTTCTAGTGGGAAAGATCCTGAAATCCTCTAAGTCATGAGTCAGCTAGGGCTGATCACCCACAACTTAGATCTCTCAGGTAGGCAACTTTTTCCAATTGCATCATATGCAACTCTTGATAAGATGTCATATACAACTCCTTGCAATGATCATCTCCATGCCTCAAGGCGCTAGATCCTATCTAGGTCACCTTGTTAAGTCCGACCAAAGCAAACATGATGAATATGCACCCTGCTTGGGCAGACCCACACATTCATCCTTCACGCTTCCACGAGATAGACGGTGCACCACGCTAGGGCGTGCCCACACTTGGTCGATCAAGCTTTTCACGTGTGTCGCATTTGGAAGGCATCTAAAACTTAATATTTTAATGAGGGATTTGGTTTTTATATAACATATACATATCCAATCACCACAATACATAGTACGTATCATATACATGCTATATCCCACAGAAAACATGCACAAAACGATAAAAGCGATGATTATGGCCATCCTAATGTGATTCCTCGAGCCAAGAGGAATCACGGTCATCTAGGTCTACATCACATGCAACCTGTACAAGATGAAATATGTGCCTTGCCATCCGAGTTGATCAACTCATCACATGAATGATCTGTACTCTCCAGCCAGTCGTCTGGGTGCCACCAGCCGATCGGTTGGCTCCTCCAACCGATCGATTCGCCTGGTCGTCGTGCATCTCGTCATGTCTGCCACCCGCTCGTCTCGCTCCTCGAACCGGTCATCAACCGATCGGTTCACTCCTTGAACCGACCGTCTGGAACGTCAACCGATCGGTTCACTCCTTGAACCGATCGTCTAAGCAGTCGTCTTGATGTCCGCCGGTCTTTGACATAATAGGAAATAAAGTTCTATCCTATTATTACATTGCTTTAAAAGGGAAACCCCGATTTACATTCGGGGGGAGCAAAGGTAGGAAAGAATCTCAAATTATTTTGAGTTACATCAGGAATAAGAGAGGGAAGATCGGTGCGCAGACCGAGATGCAAGCAACCACAAACAACCACACACAGATAGGGGTTTATAGGCCATAATCATGCTACACACATCCACCACAAAACTCATTTAAGGGTGACGCGTATCGAGTGCATTAATAATACATATCATATATGTAATTAGGGATTTGTGGATTTAGGATTGGACATGCATAAAGCCGATATTATTCACATCGTATGCAATAAATAAAGGCGACAAACCAAAATCGATCATATCGATATTCCTAAAATATAGAGCAGTTAACATGGCTCTGATACCACTGTTGGGTTTTAGGGGAGGCAGAAAAGGTAGCGGAAACAAAATTTTCTCCCCCAACCCATACCGAGGAAACGCGTCAACGTCTATATAATAAGAAAGGATGGTTTGTGGAATCATACCTTGTCCCGAGGCTTGCTCGGCGACAATACCTCGCGCAATGCGCGGTCTTCAACTCCGGTCTTGGACGGTGTCTGTGCAGCTCCTGGTCACACCGGGACTGACTCCTCCTCCTCCTACCGGACTATCGGATGACAGTTGTCCTCCTGAGCAGTAGTGTCCTCCCGCCTCTATAGTAGTCCACACGGACCACTTGGAACTCCACACTCCTTGTCCCACAAGGAAGTGGAAGGAGTCGCACCCTCCTTTTGACGTACTAGTCGCCAACACACTCTCCTGCTACCAGTTACAACTGCAGTTGTCCTTCCCTTGCTGCACCTCCCTTTTGCAGGAAGCACTTGCTCGGGATCTCTCACGGTTACCAAAACCAGAGAGAACGACAACTTCGCAAAGCAATCGGCTTGCATTGAGTTGTCCTCTGAGAAGCCCCCAATACCCCTATATATATAGGCGGGTCATGGGACAGGGTTCTCTGTGCCCGGCAATATGGGACTAAAGCAAGAGTAGAAGGGTTCAAGATTTTCTACAAAAAGCAACCAACTCGCAACCTGAACCGATCGGTTCACAAGTGAATCGGTCAGTTGGGGACCTGAACCAGTCGGTTGGAGCACCAACTGATCGGTTGGGACCCATGAGCCGATCGGTTCACTTCTGAACCGGTCGGTTCGTGGTCCTGGTCGGTTCCCGATTGACTTTCCTTCTTTCGTTTCTAATTGGTATCGAATACCAATCCTTGTTCCAATCAAATTGGGCAAGTGAAACGCAAGGAAAATTCTCACCGACCTGACTTTCCCAACTTGCTCGGTTGCACCAGTTGAGCCAATCGTTTCAACACTTGAACCGATCGTTTCACTCTGACCATAAGCCGATCGACTCAACACTTGAGCCGACCGATTCAGCAACCTCAGTCGACCGGTTCAACACTTGAACCGATCAGTTGGGAGTACAGGTTGTGCAGAATCAGACAAATGCAATTTCAATCAATTCGATACTCCAATCACTGCGTCCAACACATTGAACCATATGATATTGAGCTATCAACTGATTGAGTGTTTAATTGAACTACTAAACTCCTTTAGTAGTCAATCTAAACATTGCTTTGTGGACAAAACTCCTCTTCCAGGTTAAATCCTATGTGTGTGACCCTGCAGGTCCATTTCACGTTGGCAGTGAAAGTCCATAACACTTATGACTTCACAAGCAAAGAGCGGTGCCTAGTCACACATCAATTCTACCCAAGTGAAAGTAGAAAGTTGGAGAACAACTTTCATCCTACAAGACGTGAATGGTGTTACAGTGAATGTATAATTCCTTTGTCACTGATATCCCGAATGAACTCAAGGCATGGAACAGTCATCCTGTCAACGTTCATTCACTTTCTTGATCTCAGAGTAGATTGAAGGAGATATGTATGACATCAATATCACATACTGATTCACACATGCGTGCGCATGCCTATCTCAATCCTACTCATCAAGTGGCCTTGGATATCAAACTCCCTCAGGAGGGACAAATCCCATATCTATCACTCACCCCTCAAAAGCCCCATGTGTCAAAGCCACCCAATCATCACCTTTATAATAACCCATGTTTCAGGACTGCGTTTGATGATGTCAAAGTGTGCCCAACGACATGTGTTGAGTGCAGTGATTTCAGGTCTAAGAATCACACTCACCACCATCACTGTGAGTACTGACTGTGACTACCATGTCATGGTTCCATGTGTCAAACTCACGGTGGGTCTGTCCGGTACACTTGTTCTCTAACAAGTACCTATGTGTTTGGTTTGATATCTCTATATCATGACTAATGAGATTCTGTCATCAACCAACACCACAATCTAGTCTTGTATGTCATTGCTGTCTATCTACCTTCCACAATGACATCCGACTAGGGACATAACAAGAATGTACAAACTCTTAGCATCCGTATGATCTCATCGTTCAGGTCCTCAACCTGAAAGCATACGTCATTGAGTACTGTCATTCTCTAGACATTCAATCTGTTCTATCACTATCTCATATGACTGAACCAGAAAGAATTGGAAGCTTGCCTTTGATGTTTATCAAATCAATCTTAATGTATCCCACCAATCATCCCATGATTGGCTCTCAGGGCATACATACCAACACATCGTTGGTTTAATATAGTTAATATTGGTTAGGAAAAAAGTTAATGAGGGTCAGGAATAATCTTTGGGTAAATTAAATAATAGTCTGGGATACATTTCCAAAGGTCAGGGATAAGCCTTTGGGAAAATTTAATATACTCATCAAGGATCGCATCACAAGGGTCAGGGATAAGTCTTCAGAAAAATTAATTCACTTGTCAGGGATTATGTCCTTGAGGAAAAATCCTTCGGCCTTGTTGAGTTTTGTAGTAGTGATTGAAGGGAAATAGTCTTTAGAAAATATTGAAACATGAAACAATGCTAAGTGAGTATTTTTTAAAACAATTTGGAAATAAATTGTTTTGTTTGGGATAATACGTGAAAATGCATAAATGATGAATAAAACACGAATAATTCATAAAATTCAGGGAAAATACAGGTTCAATACGAAATTCAGGTGTACCATTCGTCTAATAAAAAATTCTCATATTATATGCGAATAATTGAAAAATTCAGAGAATTATGTGAATATGATGTATTGTTTAACTATGGTCTTTTACAATATGTAGCTAGTACAACAGGTGATATCATGTTATGTAATAATAGTATATTACAATGGTTTAGTTTACGTTGTGTAATGGAGATCTATGACAATGATGTTTTATGTGTGGATATTACAACAGGTTACAACATGTTGTGTAATTATTATATATAACAATAGGTTGGAGTCTGTTGTCTCATGTTGGGATATAACAATGAGTTTGAATATGTTGTATTATGGTGGTCTATTACAACATGTAAAGGCATGCTGTATAATTAATACATACTACAACGGGTGAGTCTGCGTTGTGTAATGATGGTCTATTACAACATGTGACTATTACAATGGGTCAAAATATGTTGTGTAAATAACATCTTTTACAACAGTTTTGAATATGTTGTGATACTACAACCTATTACAACACTTTAGCAGTTTTTTTAGTATCCCCCTATACTATAACAGATTTGACATGTTATAAATGACTTGTGTTGTATAAAATATACAATATACAACACAAAAATGGGCTTGTTGTGATAAGTATGCTAACTACAACACAATCATCAGAACTGTTGTCTATCTCCCGTTGTAAAAAGCATTTTCTGTGGTAGTGACAGTCTGGCATATATAACAAAATAACACAAGAGATAGAGCCAAATTTGGACTGAGATCTTAAAATCCTGCTGATAGCAACACTTATTTGATCTGAATTAGAAAATTACAGAATCCAAAAAGGGATTAGTGCCTGCGTGGCACAGAAGACAACACTGAAGAGATCCCGAACCAAACGGCCCTTAACGATCCCATTGCCGCAAAAACATGGCAACCCTGTGGAAGAGGGAATCCAATGTCACATCAGCCGCTTACATCATCTTTATTGGTGCGCGCAAAGACTTGTGTTAAATGTCGCAAAGTAGTTTTGACTCACAAGGGTTTGGAGTTGAGGAACCTTATTTGTTTGCAAGTATTTGTATTCATCTCAAAGGAACAATGTAGTCGTGGACGTGTTCTTCCATTATCACCACCATTTTGAAATCTTACCCACGTGCTAGTACCAGAGCGCGATATGGGATGAATATATCTTCTAGGAAAATGCTCACATGACGCGCAGGGGGGATGACGCGCGTTTTGACGTGCCCCCTTCTGCCGCCTGTGACCGGTTATGGTGGATGGGGTCCGCTGGTAGGTGGGTGGAGGTGGTTTTGTAAGGGTGAGGTGGCAGGGGTAGGTAAGAGACTGATTTGATAGTTTTTTTAGAGAGATTGAGGAGGAAATATGAAGAAAAGTTTATTTTGCACATAACTTTTGATACGTAATGAATTTTTTAATGAAATAAAAAGCGTTGGATTTGTTACAGAAAATGCAATCCAACAAGACTAATATTTAATATATTTTTGAGAAATAATATACATAAATATTAGAAATGGACACATTCAAACAAAAATGGGCGCGTTGAAGCAAACGTGGGCGCATTCAAATAAAAATGGGCAAAATCAAGTAAAACTGGGCGCATTCAAGTAAAACTGGACGCAAATTGGACGCATTTAAGTAATAGTGAGCACAAGTGGGTGCAATCAGGCAAAAGTGGGCACAATCAAGTAAAAGTGGGCACATTCAAGTAAAAGTGGGTACAATCAGGGAAAAACTGGGCGCATTAATGAGAAATGGGCGCATTGACTCGAAAGTGGGCGCATTGAGGAGAGAAGTGAGCGCATTGAAGAAAGAAATGAGTGCATTGAGCAGACTGGGCACATTGAAGAGAGAAATGGGCACATTGAGGTGAAAAGTTGGCGCATTGACTCAAAAGTGGGCGCATTAAGGAGAGAAATAGGCGCATTGAAGACAGAAATGGGCGCATTGACTCAAACGTGGGTGCATTAAGGAAAGAAATGGGCGCATTGAGGAGAAAAGTGGGCGCATTAACGAAAGAAATGGGCGCATTGACTCGAAAGTGGGCGCATTGAGGAGAGAAGTGGGCGCATTGAAGAGAGAAATGCGTAACGACCCCGCCTCCTGGTAACCCCCAATTAAGGGAGATCGAAAGGTTGGTGCCGTTATCCAATTAACAGGATCAAAGGTTCGACAAATAATCAATAACAATTATAAAATTCTACTAACTAACTGGAATTTGGTATAAAATTAAAACTTTACTTACCTTTGAAAACTTTGGGAATCTATCTATCCAAGCTTGAATCTACTCTAACTAATCCTCCTTGCACTTTATGTTTCACTTTCACAATGTGTCACTTTACTGTTTGTTCTTTCAATTGTTGTTCCTAAAACGCCGACAAACAAAACGTCGGTCAGTATATCGAAATATACTGGTATGTGGGAACAACCAAAATCTTGCAAATATGGCTAACAATTTAATAATCACAATCAAATTAATTAACAAGCCAATTTACACTTTTCAGTATGACATTCTCCACCGCTTTTGCCCTAACCCTGGCATACCCACCTTGGGGTGCCCTTTTGCCAATGACTTATGGCCACCTTCTCAATCCCGAGCTTGGTGCCTGGGGGTCACCACTCATGGTGCCCACTAGTCATGCAATATTATAGGCCACCTTCTTGGTGCCTGGGGTCACCACTCAAGGTGTCCATTGGTCTACCCATCTGGGCCTGACCTTTGGCATCATCCATCAGGGTGGCATGTAGGTGCGAGAACCCATACTTCTATTATTAATGTGATAATCATAGTGAATTTATAATTTGCAAGTATGAACATCCAACAGATAATTTGCATTCAATGCAATTAACCATCCGAAAAATCATCGGGAAACTAAGGTGGTTATTCATAATTAACCACATACATGTACATTCAGATTTGATACAAAGTAGTCCAATCAATCAAGCCATCCAATCAAGCAAGTACAAAAATCCTGAAATTACATGTAATACCTTTTTATCAAAATCTATCCAAACCATCTTGCTACTTATGGTTTCTATTCCTTTTTAGGATTCCTACCTCTTTTTAAGGGTTTACTTTGCAATTAGGGTTTTACTTTACCTTACTCTTTTAAACCCTAATTTTCTCATCTATCCTTCACGAAAGCCTAATTAGGGTTTACTTTGCTCTGATACCATTTGTAACGCATGGGCCCACTGCCCAAGGCTCTAGTAGAGTTTCAGGAATGATGACTGGCCCCACAGACCACCACTAGCCTTAACTGCACGCTTTTTGTCCACTCACGCGCAAGCCAGGAGCAACTTCCCGACTGGTCACCCATCCTAGTACTATTCCAAGCTGAGCACGCTTAACTATGGAGTTCTTTAGAGATGGGCTCCCTGAAAAGGAGGTGCACCTTGGTGATATGGGTAGTCCAATCATTCCTTTGAAGAGTGTTTTATCTGAGGCCTCAAATCCTGGGATGTTACAATCTACCCCACTTAGACTCTTGACGTCCTCGTCAAGGCTCAACCATATGGCCTCATAATCTGACCCCATTTCAGTGCAGACCCACAATGGCCCATGGACATCCAGCTCCCGTCCACGGCTACCAGCGCAAGGGCGGCTCCATCTCGTCTCTACGGATAGCCCTTTCCAACTTGCCTGGACCGCACGGCTCAAGACTGGCATGCCACATGCCCATGTGGGCCCCACCTACTGGAGGGGTTATGGCTCAGATACCATTTGTAACGCCCGAGCATTACAAAATGAGTGCATTGAGCAGACTGGGCGCATTGAAGAGAGAAATGGGCGCATTGAGGAGAAAAGTGGGTGCATTGACTCAAAAGTGGGCACATTAAGGAGAGAAATCGGCGCATTGAGGAGAAAAGTGGGCGCATTGACTCAAAAGTGGGCGCATTTATGAGAGAAGTGGGCGCATTGACTCAAAAGTGGGTGCATGGGCACATTGAGGAGAAAAGTGGGCGCATTGACTCAAAAGTGGGCGCATTAAGGAGAGAAATAGGAGCATTGAGGAGAAAAGTGGGCGCATTGACTCAAAAGTGGGCGCATTTACGAGAGAAATGGGCGCATTGACTCGAAAGTGGGCGCATTGAGGAGAGAAAATGGGCGCATTGAGGAGAGAAGTGGGCACATTGAGGAGAGAAGTGGGCGCATTGAAGTGAGAAATGAGTGCATTGAGCAGACTAGACGCATGAGAAATGGGTGCATTGAGGAGAAATGGATGCATGAAGAAAAACATTGGGCGCAGTAAGAAAAACAGTGGGCGCGATAGCAGTAGTAATATGTATATTTGTGTACATATTTTTTTTCTTTTAAAAATATGTCAATATGGGTCTCGTTAGAATGTATTTTTTATAAGCTTTCAAATGCATTTTATTTTATTAAAAAATTCCTTATATTTTAAAAGTTATGCCCAAAACAAAAAAATGTAAAAAAAATAAAAAAATCTGCCAACTGCCCGCCTGGCCGAGTGGCAGGCTGTGATGTGGTGGGGACAGGGGCGTCAGTGGCAGGCCGTGGCAGGCTGCTGCTGGCAGGGGCGGTATTCCCCTGCGCGTCAAACCACGCGTCCAGTGGGTTGCGCGTCAGGGGAGTTAAGTTCTATCTTCTAAAAGTTTTGTCAGGGCTAGAAATCCAAATAATCTACTATCTTACTCTACTAAGAACGGTCATCGTACCATTCGTTTCCGTCCGTTGTTCCTTGTACCACTTGTCTTAAAAGTCGTACAACTCCTTCACGACGAATTTCGCTGCACGCCCTCTTTTTTCCCCCAAAACACATCATGCGTAACTTGTTCTGCCAACTTGCCGTCCTCTCTCTGCCAAATCTCCCGAATCCAATACCCCTCCTTCGGCGCTACCTTCGCAGTCCCTCCGGCCACCGCGCCGCAGTCCGTCTGGCCACTCCTCCGTCGGCGCTACCTCTGCAGTCCCTTCGGCCACCGCGTCTGATTTACTCCTGGCATTGTATAGCCGAGGTGGAGTTCGGTCAACTGCATCATTATCATGCCTTGGCGATGAGCGGCTAGAGCAGCATCTACCGAATAGGAGGAAGTCATTGCAAAAAGGTAACTGGATTTGAGGAAACAACAGAATCAGGGATCGGAGACGGGCATTAGAAGAGGTCTTTAAAAGTTTCTGTACTGAATATTATCTTCCATTGAAGCTTGCCGTCCGCATCCCCTAATCTTTTTTCACCTTTTTCCCTTTCATATACATCTCTGAATCCACGATCCGTGTGCTCCTCCTTCTCCTGTGTGGGAGTGAGTAGTGACGAGCAAACAAAACAATAGCTAGCCAACCCCAAAATAGCTCCGAGGACCACAACCAGGAGTGTTACTGTCCATTACGGTGCAGGTTCCTGTTAGAACAAGATCCCAAGCAGCAAGGTAATAAGAAGAACGGCTACCATTACCCAGCCCCCCTCGTTCTGTCGCCCATACTAATGCTTGAAATTTCAGAAGTCAGATTGGGAAAACTATCAGGATGAATACCAGCCGCACTCCAGAATTTCGAGTTGTATATGCAGCCTGTACATTTTCAATCTAGGTAAATCATAAATTTCTTCTTTGTATATCACGACTTCTTCATTGCGTTTAGGATATGATTTCTCATTCGGTCGCCCATGCTAATACTTGAAATTTCAGAAGTCAGATTGGGAAAACTATCAGGCTGAATACCAGCCGCACTCTGGAATTCCGAGTTGTTGATGCAGCCCGGTACAGTTTCAATCTAGGTAAATCATAAATTTCTGCTTTGTATATCACGGCTTCTTCATTGCGTTTAGGATAAGATTTCTCATTTGTCGCCCATGCTAATGCTTGAAATTTCAGAAGTCATATTGGAAAAACTACCAGGCTGAATACCGGTCGCACTCAGGAATTCCGAGTTGTAGATGCAGCCCGGTACAATTTCAATCTAGGTAAATCATAAATTTCTACTTTGAATATCATGACTTCTTCATTGCGTTTAGGATACGATTTCCATTTCTGCTTAGTTTGTTTCCAATAATGTAAATGCTAACAAGATAATTGTTCACGGTAGTTGAGAAGTCTAAAATAAATTCTAGCGAACACAACACAATCACACTAGCTACTGAATTTTTACATCAGTCTAACTCTTTTGTCAGTTCACAAACAAATTTATATTTTTAGTTCGCGAACAAGTTTTTCCTGTACAAGTGTAATTGATGTGCTTGATATATATTAATGTAAATTGGACAGAAATTGATGGCAACCAAGGTATAATAAGCCTCTAATACGTGTGCTTCGTAGTACATGAAAATTCTTAGTCTGCCCAAAAAACTTTAAACTTTCATACATACAAGAGGCTTATGCATGACCATGTTAGCTTGGCCTCTTACTGCCCAACATGCTCCATGTTTGTCCAGGTTTTAATATCAATCTCAGAACATGAGACATTGAATTAGATATGACTGGTTTGTATGGTCAATTGTTGAATGTTCTTTTAATATTTTCTCAAAGAGAGATATCGTTGAATGTGTTAGTGTTGGATCGATGGGCTCTAGAGGGGGGGTGAATAGAGCTACACACACTTCACAAAATCGATTAGACCACCAATTTAAATGAAGTGAAAAAACTAATGCAAGTAGCAATTTGATATCATATTCTAGCATACAAAGCAAGGATAAGAGATAATGAATATCATGCACTTGGACAGGTGGTTTAGAGTGGTTCCACGTCCTAAACTTAGGAGCTATGTCAGTCCACTGCCTAGAGTTGGTTAGACTCTAGGATTTGCAACTTGGTCCTCTTATTTATCACGATAAGATTACAAGAAACATAAACCACACAACCAAGGGCTTAATTACACAAGCTAAGATCTTCAACCTATCCAAGGACTTACCCACAAAGCGAGATTCTTCAGCCTTCTACAAAGGACTTACCCAATCTCACCTTTGTCTTCAGCCTTGCAGGAATTACCTATCTTACTTGAGCTTGCCTTGCACCTCTCCTTCACTTGGAGAGCTTGCCCACGTTTTCCCTTCACCAAGGGAGCTGGAGCAACGATCAATCTTCACTCTTGAAGATCAGCAACACATCTTCCCCTTCACTCGGAGAAGAACCACAGCAACTCCTCTTTCACTCGGAGAAGAAGCTTCAATCAATCTTCTATTTGATTTGGAGGTGGGAAGAAAGAAGGGAGAGCTTTACATAGCACAAAGGATAGCTCTCATACAAAGGAAACTATCTCACTCATGAATTTGTCTTGAAGGTAGAGAGAGAAAGGGGCTTAAGGGCTTGGAATACTCTCAACTAAGCTAGAACCAAGTTTGTAATGGAAGAGCAGCTTGGAATGAAGTCCAAGGGGTTCTATTTATAGTTGAGGGTAGCCCTTTATGTTGTGGGACACTTGGGTGCAAAAGTGATCGTTTTTCCTTCAAGAAAACGGTCATATTTTTGCCCAAAACAATTCACCAACGGTCATATTACTTTTTCTGCAAACTCTGTACAGTGCAATCGGTCGAGTATCAATGGGTGTAACTTGACCGATCAGGTAGCAGGCAATCCGATATTGAACTGATCGGTCGAGTTTGTTCTGAGGAAACTCGACCGACCATTTCAACTGGAAATGGCCTACTACCCAATCGGTCGAGTTCTGTGAGTGCACAACTCGACCGATTGCAATCTCTAGAAAATCGACTCAGGATGATCGGTCGAGTTTCAGGGTGGGAAACTCGACCAACCAAGTGCCTGAAATGGATTTTCTAATTTGCAATAAAAGTAATTAGCACTTGGTGAATTTTGTCCCAAACAATTTTCTCTTCTAAGTTACAAGCATATACATCGTTACAAGTGATTACATTCATGTTCTAAGGTGATTTACATGGAAATCCTAAATTGCACACTTGTAGTCAATTTGGCTTGCACTTGGCCCATTCTAGGGCTTGTATATGTGATCCTTTTCATGTACCTAATGTCTGCAAACAATCTTTAACGCACATGTTAGATACATATGAATGGAATGGTTAAGTCATTATCAAAATATAGGTAATGTATAACCTCTAGGTCAACATTCTCCCCCTTTTTGACAATGACAAACCATTCCTCAAACATATTGAAAAGGATAAGAAAATTAAACCTTTGCCTTGTGAATTAGGGGGATTCATGATAAGAACAATTGGAATTGCTCCCCCTCAATCTATGCTTCCTCTCACCTGCATGTTAGGTTTTCTATACATAGCAAAACCAATATCCATGTAATATGTAATCCCTTTCATGTCATATGATCAATCAGCAAATTTACAAGAAAAGGATCACTTAGGCAAGAAAGCAATAGTATTATCACAATAAAAACAATATGATTGAGTTTCAGACCATGAGAGATTTCTCCCCCTTTTGACATTATCAAAAAGGAAGGGGGTGTAGAAGAGCAAAATCTAGGTCTTCTCCAAGACTCAACCACACATATATGCAAAAAATGATAAACAACAGTGTAAAGGCATATAACATACAACCACAGACGAGAGACATACAATCCAAGTCAGAATCAAAATATATCTCATCAAACACCAAGCATAAGATAACACAGATGAAATAGCCAAAGTGTAGTAATGATATTCCAACTCAGACATATGTTCTCATAAGCGACTACAACCATAAAAACAAGAAAAACAGTGAATAAGAAAATAGTACAGCTCAGACTAATGTGCCAGGATGTTGTTTATACAAAAGAGTCTAGAAAGATATATATATATATATGATAGACATGCTAGACTATAATCTAAGACAACCTCCTAGACATCTAAGCTATCTATGTCGACTGTGTCCTCGTCATCACTGGGGTTGTAGTCCTCATCACCATCCGAAGGCGGGGCAGCTGTGCCAGCAGCAGAACCAGCACCATCATCGCCGTCCTCGTCAGAAGAACCAGCACCATCAGCATCATCAGCATCCTCAGCATCCTCGTCAGCATCCTCATCCTGGTCAGGCATCTCCTCGTTAGTAGGACCAAAGGAGCGACCAGACCAGCGGGCATTCTGCTCAGCCCACGACATGCCAAGAGCTAGGAGCTCCTGGGCCTATGGAAAGGAGGGAGCAGAGTCTCCCAAGGACGCGAGCAGAGAGGCCAGGGGGCCAACAGGTAGCGGTAGATATGCAGGAGTAGAGCTACTGGAGGGATACTGGGGTGGAGCAGCAGCGGAAGGCTCAGCAGCAAATGGTGGTGGAGCAAAGAAGTACTGCTCATACGCATAGGAGGTGTAAGCACTACCCGGATAAGGCTGGTGAACTGGGTAGGGTGAGGAGCAGGAGAGATTCATGTGAGACATGATGACACATAAATCCTGATGAAGGTGCTCCTGAACCTGGCGATTGTACGCCTGTTCATGCATCATGTAACCCAGAAGGGTTTCATTTGATGCTCTGAAAGACGCACGGCTAGGGCGAGGGTGGCGCGGTGGGGGTGGAGCCTGGGTGGAGGAGGGAGGGGCACCAGAAGCAGGGGCGGAGGCAGAGGCTGTGGCAGAGCCAGAGGCACCAGGGGCAGGGATAGACTTGAGAAGAGTGGTTTCACTAATGCACACTCCCTTTCGAGCAACCGGGTAATCGTAGTCGGAAAAGAGTGATTTCTCAGTGGCGAATTGGAAGAGACCACAAATCAAGGCTGGGTATGTAGGGTGGGTGCCCTTGGTGTTCTTGCCTTTGTCAAAGCAGGTCATATGATGATGAATATAATGAGCCCACTTGACACCTATGTTGTTAGACAAACAATACATCAAAACCGCTGTGTTTTCTACAATATCCGTTTGATTTCGCTTCGGATGGATGTTGCAGTTAAGCACAAGGGCTAGGATGCGCTTCGGGAGGTCAAGGGAGGAGGAGGGAAGGGTAGACCGCTTCTTATAGACCACGTCAGGCTTTTTCAAATATCGATGAATATCCGGTAAAGTCAATTCATAATGTTTGTAAAAGCCTTCCGGGTCTAAAAGATCAAAATACTCATCATAGCCCCGGCACCAAGTAGTAGTTTCTTCGTCTCCGACAAGATAGAGATTGAAAGTCTCCTCGGAGATTTGAAACCGACGACCGACGATCATTGAAGTTAGGACTATTTCGGTATTTGGCGGAGGAACAATCGAATCATAGTTCCAGCGAAGATTAGCATAGAACTCGTGAACTGCTTTGGTACTAGATAGCTGATTGTGGAAGCAGTCACTCTCGATTGCAAGGGTGGAAAGGTTGTGATGTGCAAGAAGCTGTGCTATGGAGTTGATATGGTTTTGAAAACGAGTTGGACCAACTAGGGGGCGGAAAGGAAAAGGAGACCTGGGAAGGAGATCCTTATACCTATTGACAGCCTCTAGAGATACAAACGTGGTGTTATCAAAGGGAATCAACCGTTGGGTCGAGGAAGAAGATGGGGCATTGCTAGGGGCGGGTCATTTTCTCCTGTGGGAAGCTATGAAAGCAAGAACTAGAGGAGAAAACACACACACAAGCAAAAATGAACCTCAAAACCCAACAAGAACACACAGCCGTCGCCCGGGAAGGTCAGGAGCAAGCTGCAAAGGCACCCTAGGGCTGGGAACGGGGAAGGGTTAGGGCTAGGGTGGAGAGCACGGGCCAAGAGAAGGGGAATCGGTCGGCTATTTTCTAGTTGCAAGGGAAAATAGTTGGCCGATCCTAAGTTTTAAGTTGGCGCAGCCCGTCGATCGGTCGAGTTCTGAGATAGGACAACTCGACCGATTGGTCACTGAAGAACCACTCTCGGCTCCTGATCGGTCGAGTTTTCAGGGGTGAAACTCGACCGATGGTCAACTTGACCTAGCAAACTAAATCTTAGATTCTAGCCACATACATGCCTATCAAATTTATTTTTCCATTCTATTATGCATAAATAACATACCTAGGCACATTTTTCTCATCATTGGGCACTATTTAGCGATAAAATGCGAAATTCGATAAAAACCCAAAAACAGGCAAAAACTAGGCATATTGATTGACAAAAATAGCATAAGCAAGCATGTATAGGCAACATAAGGTGAAGAATGACATGAGCAAGCATATAGGATATAGATCACTAGCTAGATCACATAGCAATATCATTTAGATCAATAATGAGCAGTTTAGATCGAATAAAGTGAAATTGATCTCTAGCTAGGGGTTTTGTAAAAATGTCCGCCAACTGATTTTCCGTGTCCACATGTGTGATATAGATATCTTTCTTGGCAATTTGGTCATGAAGAAAATGATGGCGAACCTCTATATGTTTAGCTCTACTATGCAATATAGGATTATAAGAGAGGTTAATTGCACTAGTATTGTCACAATAGATAGGATAAGCATCAAAAAATATGTTTAAGTCTTGGAGCATTTGCTTCATCCATAGGACATGTGCACAACAACTCCCGGCTGCAATGTATTCAACTTCGATAGTTGATAATGCCACTGTGCTTTGTTTCTTGGAGAACCAAGACACTAAGCATAGTCCTAGAAGGAAGCAAGTGCCACTTGTGCACTTTCTATCAATCAAACACCCTGCATAATCCGCATCACTATATGCCGTAAGAGTAAAATCCCTTGATTTAGGATACCATAGACCAAAATTTTGAGTTTTGGCTAAGTACCTCAAAATTCTCTTAACAGCAGTGAGATGCGACTTCTTAGGGCAAGATTGAAAGCGAGCGCACAATCCAACACTAAACATAATGTCAGGTCTAGAGGCAGTTAAGTAAAGTAAACTTCCTATCATACCTCTATAGAGCTTCTCATCTACCTTTTCACCTTCTTCATCTTTATCAAGTTTGGCGGTGTTTGACATGGGTGTATCCATCGGCTTCATGTTCTCCATCCCAAAGCGCTTGAGTAGTTCAGTTGTGTATTTTCCTTGGTTGATGAAATTTCCTTCCTTTGTTTGCTTGATTTGAAAGCCGAGGAAGAAGTTCAACTCACCCATCATGCTCATTTCAAATTCACTCTGCATAAGAGAACTAAACTCCTTGCAAAGATCAAGATCAGTCCCGCCAAAAATGATATCATCAACATATATTTGTATGATAAGAAAATGGTTAGAAGTGTGTTTTAGAAACAAAGTAGAGTCAACTTTTCCCATGACATACCCATTATCTAACAAAAAGTTCTTTAATTTCTCATACCAAGCTCGAGGTGCTTGTTTGAGTCCATAGAGAGCTTTTTGTAGCAAATAAACATGATTGGGTAATTGGTCATTTTCAAAGCCTGGAGGTTGAGCAACAAATACTTCCTCCTCGATTGTACCGTTCAAAAATGCACTTTTAACATCCATTTGATAAAGCAAGAAATTTTTATAACTAGCAAAAGCAAGTAGCATACGGATAGATTCTAATCTAGCAACAAGAGCATAAGTTTCATCAAAATCAATACCTTCTTGTTGGTTGTAACCTTGTGCTACTAACTGTGCTTTGTTCCTTACCACTTTTCCTTGCTCATCAAGCTTGTTGCGGTAGACCCATTTGGTGCCAATGATCTTTCTATCATTTGGTCTTGGCACTAGAGTCCACACACGGTTCTTCTCAAATTGCTCAAGCTCTTCTTACATGGCAAGGATCCACTCATCATCACCAAGGGCCTCTTTGGTGTTCTTTGGCTCTAGTTGGGAGATGAAGGCACTATCTGCTTGTTCTTTGTTGTGAGCAGCTCGTGCCCTCACTCTCTCAAACGGATTGCCAATGATCAACTCCTTGGGGTGATTCTTTGCAAAGCGGGGAGTGGGATCCTTCTTTTCTTCTTCTTTTTCTTCTTCTTCAACCTACTTGCCTTTGTCTTTGATGTTGAGCTCTTTTAAGATAGGAATGATTTCATCTGCAACATCATCATCACCAATATGCTTGCCAATAACAGGGTTAGTTTCAATAAATTTAACATTTATAGATTCTTCAATTTTAGATAGTTCAATGTTAAACACTCTATATGCCCTGCTAGTAGTGCTATAGCCTAGGAAGAAAGCCTTGTATGATTTCGGATCAAACTTGTCGAGAGAATCCTTAGTGTTTAAAACAAAACAAGGACATCCGAAAACATGAAAGAAGTCAATAGACGGCTTCCTACCACGCCATAGTTCATAGGGGGTTTTCTTGAAAGTCGGATGTGTGAAAACTCGGTTTTGCACAAAACATGAGGTGCTAACGGCTTCAGCCCAAAACTTCTTAGGAGTGTCATACTCAAGAAGCATGGTCCTAGCCATCTCTTGTAGCGATCTATTCTTCCTCTCAACAACTCCATTTTGTTGAGGTGTGCGAGGAGAAGAGAAATTGTGTGAGTAACCCGATTTTTCACAAAAACGTTCAAAAAGATCATTTTCAAACTCTCTCCCATGATCACTACGGATGGAAACAACATGGCAAGAAGCTTCGTTTTCAACTCGTTTACAAAAGCTCGAGAAAACATCAAGTGTATCGCTTTTAGAAACGAGAAAGAAAGTCCAAGTATATCTAGAAAAATCATCAACAATAACAAGATAATACTTGGAGCCACGAAGCATTTGTGTTCTCATTGGTCTGAAAAGATCAATATGAAGAAGCTCAAGAACTCTCCTGGTACTCATGACTCCTTTGGATTTGAAGGAGGATTTGGTTTGTTTCCCTTGTGTACAAGGTTGACATTCCTCATCCTTTACAAAATCCAATTTAGGAAGTCCTCGAACCAAGTCCTTTTTGTTCAATTTCTTCATTTGATGCAAATTCACATGACCCAAACGACGATGCCAAAGCGAAAGATCGTTTTTATCCACAACTAAGCATCTATTTAGTATGGGCTTAAGAGCATCGAGAACAATCACATAGAGATTACCATTTCTAGTTCCCTTATATATAACATTGTAGGACAGGGAATCTAGAAGCAAGCATTCTAAAGAAGTAAATAGCACAAGATAACCATTATCACATATTTGGCTAACACTAATTAAATTGTGATGTAGGCTATCAACAAGCAATACATTTTTAATGCATAATTCATTGACTACATCACCCTCACCTATAACCTTACCCTTCTTGTTGTCCCCGAAGGTTACCGATCCTCCTTTCTTTTTCACAAATTTGTTGAAATGGCTGATTTCTCCAGTCATATGCTTAGAGCAGCCACTATCAACAATCCATTTCTTTTTAACCTGCAAGAAAAGAGATTGTCGGAACCCAACTCAAACTTTTGGGTCCGGGGTTAGCTTGGGGACCCATTTCATCTTTGGGTTGGTCCCCTTGGGCTTGTAAGGACAATAGGTAGAATAATGGTCATCACATTTGCAATGAATACAAACCATGGGGTTTTTAGAGCCGGAAGACTCTCCATTGCAAATTGGAGGTTCCACACTCTTTTTCTTACCTTTCTTCTTCTTCTTACCTTTTGGAGTAGTCCCATTATATCCTAGACCACTAGTACCAACTTGTTTGGTAGAGTGCTCTAGAACATCATTTAGGGATTTCTTACCCGAAAGAAACCTTTGCAAAGTAGATCTTAATTTAGCATTATCATCACTAAGATTTACAACAGTAGTAGATAAACTAGCAAGATCTTCTCTAGTATGCAAAAGGTCGGCCTCAAGACAGAGGGCTTTAGTAAGAAGAGAGTCTTTTTCTAGAGTTAAGCTAGAAACTTCATTTCTAGGCAAAATAGGTCTAGAAGATAAATCATTTGTTTGAGCAAGCAATTTAGCATTTTCAGATTTAAGAACAACTATTTCTCTTTGATAAGCATGGACTTCTTCTCTCCTAGCATCGTCAATAAGCTTGAGTTCAACATTTTCAACTTTAAGAGTATCAAGCTCATCTAGGCAATTTTGGTTTTCTATCTTAAGATTTTCAATAGGTTTAAGATATGTACCATTCTCAACCTCTACTCCATTATATTGGAGTTCAAGGTCAAGAAATTGCCCTTGCAAGGAGTCTATGCTATCTCGATGTAATTTTTCATTTTCATCAAGAATGTCAATTTTTGCATAAAGGTCATCAACTATTTTGCCTAATCTTTTCCTTTTAGATTTACATTTAGCAAAAGATGATTGACATTCATTAAGCATGTCAATAAGAGTTTCCTTAGATAGCTCATGTAAACTAATATCATTTACTTTGCTTACCTCATTTACCTCAATTACATCTTCACTTGTAGAGGCCATGAGGGCAAGATGACATTCTCCATCTTCGGAGCTTGAGGAGCTTGAAGAAGAGGACTCCCATGCCGCATGAGCTGCATCTTTGGACCTTCTCTCCTTCTTGTCTTTTCTTTTGTACTTTTCTTCTCTCTTGTACTTGTCATCCTTCTTGTGGCTGCTCTTATGATGGCTCTTCTTGGCCTTTGGGCAGTCACTTTTGTAGTGGCCTTTTTTACCACACTCGTAGCACCTTGGAGTCGAGGAGGAGGGCTTACTCTTGAAGTGCTTCCCTTTTGAGTAGTTGGCTTCATGATCATTGACACCTTCATCTTCACTAGAGGAAGGGCAGGGAGACTTCATAGCAAGTTGTTGTTGTCGGACCATTTCTTCAATTTGAGCTTTGAAGGCTGTGTCCTTTATCTTCTTTGATTCTTTTTCTCCTCTTTTCTCCTCTTCCTCTTGCTTGTCGAGCCTAGGTTCATGAGCTTGAAGGTTACCAACCAGCTCCTCGGTTGATAACTCGCTTAGCTTGTAGACTTCTTCAATTGAAGTGACCTTTGGCTCCCATCTCTTTGGAAGAGATCTCAAGATCTTGGCATTGATTGTACCTCTATCCATGACACTCCCAAGGGCTGCAAGGCTGTTCAAGATGACATTTAACCTTGTGTACATATCCGCTACCCTCTCATTCTTCCCCATCTTGAAGTTCTCAAGAAGACCACCAAGCATGTAGACCTTGGCCTCCTTGACTTGCTCAGTCCCTTCATAGGTGACACACAACTTGTGCCATATCTCATGCGCCGTGTCCCACGAAGAGATGCGGTTGAACTCCGATGGTGTAAGGGCGGCGTAGATGATGCTCACGGATTTAGCATTGAGTTGAGCACGCTTCATCTCCGCTTCCGTCCATGTGGTGATGTCGCCTTTTGGATCCTCATACTTGAGATGGACAATCTTCCACATTTCGAAACTCACCCCTTGAAGATAGAATTGCATTCTCCTCTTCCAATATAAGAAGTATGTGCCGTCGAAGACCGAGGGTCTCATGGAGAAGCTTCCTTCAAGGTTGAGTGACCCAATAGCCGAATCGCCCATCTTCTCCTACTTGTAGAAGTAGCTTGGAGAAGACCTGCTCTGATACCACTTGTTGGATCGATGGGCTCTAGAGGGGGGGGGGTGAATAGAGCTACACACACTTCACAAAATCGATTAGACCACCAATTTAAATGAAGTGAAAAAACTAATGCAAGTAGCAATTTGATATCCTATTCTAGCATACAAAGCAAGGATAAGAGATAATGAATATCATGCACTTGGACAGGTGGTTTAGAGTGGTTCCATGTCCTAAACTTAGGAGCTATGTCAGTCCACTACCTAGAGTTGGTTAGACTCTAGGATTTGCAACTTGGTCCTCTTATTTATCACGATAAGATTACAAGAAACATAAACCACACAACCAAGGGCTTAATTACACAAGCTAAGATCTTCAACCTATCCAAGGACTTACCCACAAAGCGAGATTCTTTAGCCTTCTACAAAGGACTTACCCAATCTCACCTTTGTCTTCAGCCTTGCAGGAATTACCTATCTTACTTGAGCTTGCCTTGCACCTCTCCTTCACTTGGAGAGCTTGCCCACATTTTTCCTTCACCAAGGGAGCTGGAGCAACGATCAATCTTCACTCTTGAAGATCAGCAACCCATCTTCCCCTTCACTCGGAGAAGAACCACAACAACTCCTCTTTCACTCGGAGAAGAAGCTTCAATCAATCTTCTATTTGATTTGGAGCTGGGAAGAAAGAAGGGAGAGCTTTACATAGCACAAAGGATAGCTCTCATACAAAGGAACCTATCTCACTCACGAATTTGTCTTGAAGGTAGAGAGACAAAGGGGCTCAAGGGCTTGGAATACTCTCAACTAAGCTAGAACCAAGTTTGCAATGGAAGAGCAGCTTGGAATGAAGTCCAAGGGGTTCTATTTATAGTTGAGGGTAGCCCTTTATGTTGTGGGACACTTGGGTGCAAAAGTGATCGTTTTTCCTTTAAGAAAACGGTCATATTTTTGCCCAAAACAATTCACCAACGGTTATATTACTTTTTCTGCAAACTCCGTACAGTGCAATCGATCGAGTATCAATGGGTGTAACTCGACCGATCAGGTAGCAGGCAATCCGATATTGAACTGATCGGTCGAGTTTGTTTTGAGGAAACTCGACCGACCATTTCAACTGGAAATGGCCTACTACCCAATCGGTCGAGTTCTGTGAGTGCACAACTCGACCGATTGCAATCTCCAGAAAATCGACTCAGGATGATCGGTCGAGTTTCAGGGTGGGAAACTCGACCGACCAAGTGCCTGAAATGGATTTTCAAATTTGCAATAAAAGTAATTAGCACTTGGTGAATTTTGTCCCAAACAATTTTCTCTTCTAAGTTACAAGCATATACATCGTTACAAGTGATTACATTCATGTTCTAAGGTGATTTACATGGAAATCCTAAATTGCACACTTGTAGTCAATTTGGCTTGCACTTGGCCAATTCTAGGGCTTGTATATGTGATCCTTTTCATGTACCTAATGTCTGCAAACAATCTTTAACGCACATGTTAGATACATATGAATGGAATGGTTAAGTCATTATCAAAATATAGGTAATGTATAACCTCTAGGTCAACAGTGAGGTCTTATAAAAGCATTCTGGATAATATAAAACATATTTTAGTATTCAACTTTGGTTCCATCTATTGTTGTATGCATCATATGAGTCAAATCTTAAGTATCAGTTATACAGATTAGGAATACCCGTGTAAATGCTCTTAGTTTTTTATATTTTGTATTTTTGTATAAACTCTAATTTAAGTTTTTTCAAATAAATAACTCATGTTGTCCTAATCTATACTTATAGATCGTATCCTTTAAAAATCAGTATAAATTTTTTCTCAAATATCATTGGAAGGACCAAATTCATGAATGTATCATAAATAGTTGGTTGCGGCCAGAGCTAGAGACCAGTAGTCGCTAAAATATTGTTGAGATCCAACCCACATGTTTTCTACCTTACTACTAAAATTCTAATTATGTCTTAGTTGTTCTACAATGTTTATTTAAATTTACTTGTTGCAATTTTTTCTTGGTTCAAGAAGAGGCCATGAAGTTGATTAATAACTTCATATGTAAATAAGAGGATCTTGGTTTATATCTTAGTGTCAACCATCTTTGAAATGTCATATTTTCTAATTAGATTCATCAATTTTTATGTATTTAGTTTTACCGATTTGTAGTATTGGATTATTATTTTTTAGGTTATATCCTTTTCAGATTCATATTTTTTAAATGTAAAAGTATACCTTGACTATATATTTCTCTATTGTACCAACCTTCTTGAGACAAACCAATTTTAATTTTTTTATATACATGCATTTTTCTTATTTAGCAATGATAATATGCCATTCGAGAAACTTGCTTTTTATGTATTTTGTCATCCATTGACATTTTCCCGACTATAAATTCAATAACATTATGTGTTCAAGATGATACAAACTTATTTCAATATTGATAAGATATCCCAATAAATTTATTATAGTATGAGATTCATTAATGGGAGCATCAGTTTACATAGGTGGAGTTCATATTTATTTACCTTTTATGACATATTATGTCATTTCTAATGGTTATGCTCAACTACAAGATGCTAACTACTTTGTTTATGAGAGCACTCTAAATGACATTCTTGTAAAGAGAAGTACATACACAATAAAAGTGAATGTTGTACCTAAAACAAACAAAAAAGATTATACATGCATTAGAGTAGAAAGTGTTGAAGGCACTATCAAAGAAGAATGTAGTGATCAAACAAACATAAAAGACACTCAAAGGAATAAAGAGAAGAAAATTACCTCGAAAGAGAGCCAAGCCCAAGTCAAATTGGATGATCAATATAAGAATAACGTGGCAAACATGAGAATAAAATTACCAAGTTCAACTCTACAGAATAATGCTGAAAAGGAGATATTACAGGACACCAAGAAGACGAGGAAGAGGAGAAAACGCACAACTAAATGATATAATCAAATATCATTGAAGTTTTTCATTTACTATTATGCAGTCGTCATACATTAAGTTTGAACTATGTAGTAACTTTCTCTACGTTTTTTTTCTATTTATTAATACACTCATTGTTAGAAGCCACGTGCATCGCACGTGCATTTACTAGTATTCTTCTTACATAGATACAGGCGCGTTGAATCCGGGCGTCGGTGTCAAAGAAAAGGCATGTAAGCAATCAGTTTAGGTAAAAGAAGTTGACCTTTGTTATGTTGGTAACGAGCATTGGGAAAATACCGAAGCGGGCTAACATTCCTGGATTAAGCTCGATATGGTGTCGGCAAGTAGTGTCTGTTAGCTAGCTAGTACTGCCTATCGGGTGCAAGACCATGACAACGGCAGTGCAGGTCAACTAGCTTACTATTGGGGTGTGCCCGGTCCGCTGACCGAGCAGAACCACAGACACGTAACGACTTTCGTTTAAATATTCCCACGGCTAGTAAGGGTCGAGCAGGAAATGACTTACAGGGACTCCAACCAACGTTAACTAGTCGGACGTATATCTTCCGTGCTCTTATGTCTATAAAGAGAGGAACAGGGTACGTGGTTCACTAAGATATCAGAAAAGATCCTTCTGTCCAGCACCTCGTATATCACTGCAACATGGGAAAGGTATTGGCATTGCATATTCTGTGCAAACAGAATCACGTGCTTAGAAGCTTGAATTCGATGTAGGGCACGTTTGGTTTGCTGGATATAGCTGGATTGGATTACATTTTTAACTCCAGTAGGCCAAAGTTTATGTATGGTTTGTAGGAGCCGTAAAAATAAAAAAATCGAGGACATATCAGTATACAGCCCGTGCGGGATTAGGGCTTCCATTTCAAAAGCGTGGGACGCCGCAATCCCAGGGATCGGACGACTGCCGCTGGGCTGCCGACTCCCACCCCCGACTCTCTCTCTCGGCTGCCCGTGAGGCCCGCGACCCCTGGCTCCATTCTCCTCCATTACTTCCTGCTCCGATCGCCGACACCGCCACCAGCCCCGATCTGCTTCGCACGCCATCAATGCCACCTACCTCGAGTTGCTCTGCGCCACCATCCCCGATCCTTTTCTCTGCGGCACCCTTTGCTACCTGCTCCAAACGCTAGCAGCGCCACCTGCGACGAGGTGCTCCGAATCTGAATGCTAGCAGCACCGCCTGCGATGAGCTGCTCCGAATCTGAACGCCGGCAGCGCCGCCTGTGATGAGCTGCTCCGAATCCGAACATTAGCAGCGCCGCCTGCGACGAGTTGCTCTGAATCTGAACGCCAGCAGCGCCGCCTGCGACGAGCTGCTCCGAACACCAGCACAGCGTCAGCGCCGACCTGCTTTGCACGCCAGCAACACCGCCTACCTCGAGTTGCTCCATGCACCAGCATGATCCAGATATACTCATAATAGTGTTAGCGGAGTAGATCTCACCATTGCTTCTACTACGTAGCAGTGTTGAGGTGACTCTTCCCCCTTTTCCTGTTCCGATTTCCAACTGATTCGATGTTCATCTTTCCCCGCTTCACCTTTTCCTCCTCTCTTTTGCCCCTTCACTTTTCCGGTTCCTATTTCCAACTAAAGTCCTTTCTCCCCCTTTTGTATGCAGAGATCGACTTGGGTGACCCATACTATTCTCTGTGGTTATACAGTTTGGAAGGAGGATATAGCTATCTCTGATATCCCTGTTGTGCTGTAGGTAATAATCTCCTCTGTTCTTAGCCTTTGTTCTTTTCTTATTGCATTGTCATTTTCTTACGCCTCCTGCAACTCCTACCTTGCTGATTTAACATGGGCTTTTTTTATTAACCATTTGCTCTGAGATTGGGAACGATCATGGATTTTTCTGCTTGTTATACTTAAATGTTACTTTCAGTTCTGCAATCGATTCCATTTCTCTTATCTCGTATTGTTTATAAATGATTGTTAATGACCTCCACAGTACGAAAAATAATATTGTTCATCCATCTCTTTTGTTTGATGGATACATGTTGATATATGTATCAGGGAACTGCTAATTTTGATGTATTGTAACTGTTTCAACTCTTTCTACTGCACATCACTTTTCATTGCAAAAACCTCTCCGCTTTGTTGTAGGTTTTTAAGTTCTCTTGATCTCTAGTATCTCGTACAATTCAGATGAGGGTCAATTCATTTACATTTAAACTATACTGGACCATGACCACGTTAGAAGATGTACATCTGTTGCCAATTCATAGAGCTTTCCGCCTCACTCTGTATGTAGCTCCTATGAAACATATATCTGTGTGTTCATTTATCTTGATCCAGGCATGATAGATGTTTTCTTATAAATAAAGTTATGTTGGCATCAACATATATACTACCATCTGCATTATTACGATGCTACTGTGTTCTTGTTCCTAATGCGCATAGGCCCTAATATGTACAGACCCTACAGATTAGGATCTATAAATCTGTATAAAGCAATATAGTTCCTAATGTGTATAGGCCCTAATGGAGGACAATAATGGATATATAGTTCCTAATGATTGATGTTCTAATGTTAGCTAGCTCAGTTAATGTTCGATCTGAATGATAAATTCCATACCATGCTCATTTCATGCTCATGTTTAATGCACACGAGGTTGCTTTAATAAATATTACGAAGATATTCTTACAATTCTTATACGTGTATATATTTTTAAACTTATCCTCCCCTAAAATGTAGATGGATCTTATAGTTCGGAGGAAACATATGCTTTGTGTTATTTTTGCAATGATAGTAGTGGTTGTCGTACTTCGAAGATGAGAAAGGATGAGGAGAAGTAGAGTTAGGGCTCCTTATGTCAATCGAGACCCTCATAGGAAACGATATCTACTTTCTATCATTGTGTCAACCGATGAGAAATGCAAGGACATGACAAGAATGAGTCGGGCACCCTTTTTCCACCTTTGCAATATACTGAAGTCTAAAGGTCTTCTAACTAATACTGCATGGACCACGATAGAGGAGCAATTGGTCATGTTTCTACACATTGTTCGCCATAGTGTACGGAATCGTGTTGTCAAGCACAACTTTATCCGATCAGGAGAAACCGTGAGCCGCTATTTCAATGTTGTGTTGAAGGCAATCGGTTCCTTAAAGGATGAATACATACTCCCCCCTTGAAGTACCACACCAATAGAAATCATATCAAAGAAGCATTATTGGCCATGGTTTAAGATATGGTTTGTATTCATGATTAAAGTGGTATTGTTATATTGATGGGATACATGAAATTTTTAGTTATACATATGTTGTATCTTTGTTTAGGATTGTGTGGGAGCTATTGATGGGACACACGCTCGTGCTTCCAACTTATCGGTTGAACTTAAGGGTAGCTTTTGGGACCGAAAAGAGTACCCTACTCAGAATGTTCTCGCGACTGTGAACTTTGATCTCACATTCTCATATGTTTTGGCGGGTTGGGAAGGGTCTGCCCATGATGCAAAAGTCTTAAAAAGTGCATTAGAGAGAGAGAATGGCTTAGTGATTCCTGAAGGTGAGAGATGCAATTATTGTATTGAAATAAGTTAGTAGTGATTTTAACTTCCGTATAATAATTTATTGTAGGAAAATACTATCTTGCAGATGCGGGTTATACAACAAAATATGGGTTCATTGCACCCTATCAGAATGTGAGGTATCATTTGAATGAGTTTGGAAATGATAATCTGCCTACGAATATGAGGGAGTTGTTCAATCTGCGTCATTCATCTCTTCGATCAACAGTGGAGCGAGCCTTTGGTCTCCTAAAAGGTCAATTTGGACACTTGCATACCAAGAATCGGTTTCCTTTCAAGATCCATGTTGATTTAGTTCTAGTGTGATGCATTTTGCATAATTTTATAGCACACAATGACCCAGAGGATGACATGTTTAGGGAAGCACGCGTGGATGATAGTGCACAATCAGTTGAAAATCCTAGACCTCCTCAGTTTCGCACACGTGCACTTGAAAGAGAGAACAACCTGGAGTGGTGTGCAATGAGAGACACTATTGCTCAAGATATGTGGCATGCAAGATCGTCTTCATATTAGATGTTTAACATTGGATGTTTTCATTACAATTTGTTTTGCATTTAAAATATCATGTATTTGAACATCATGTACTTGGTTTTGATTATTGATATGTTCTAGGATCTTTTAACTTCTAAACATCATGTATGTGGCTTTAAAATATCATGTACTTGGGTTTGATTAATGATATGTTCTAAGATCCTTTGACTTCTATTTATTTTTTCATATGTGTGTTACATCTATTAAATTTTTAGGATCATGGATGATTCAAAGGCAAAAGTTTTAGGTAAAAGTGAGAAGAATGACAAAAAATTTAAGTGGTCCAAGAGCATGTCTCAATTTCTAATAGAAACACTAGTTGAACAAGTGAAAAAGGGAAACAAAGTTGATAAGGGATTTAAGCGCAAGGCTTACACTGCCGCTGCTCGGGCTGTGAGTGACAAGTTTAATGAGGCATGTCAAGAGACCAATGTAGAGAACCATTTTAGGACTCTGAAGAGGAATTGGCAAGAAGTTGTGAAATTAAGGGGTTTGAGTGGTTGTAGTTTTGATAATGTCTCAAAGATTATTGGTTTGGATAAAGACAGCTGCTGATTATATAAAGGTAATGTGTTATATCAATGTAATTTATCTCTAGTAGTGTTATATAAATGTATTGCAATGTTATCTTTTGATATATTGATAGTTTGTCTTATTTATAATCAATGTAGGGTCATCCAAAAGCTGAAATCTACATCAACAAGCCAATCTGGATGTATGATGAGCTGAATCTGATATGTGGAAATGATTATGCAACTGGTGCTTTTGCTAGAGGGAGCGGTGAGCCACTCCATGTTGAAGAAGGTGACACTATCTCAGGTGGCCAAAGTACCCACAACATATCAATATCTGTTGAGGATTATGAAGAAATTGATAAACCAAAAGAGGGTGATGTCTCTTTAAGTGGGTCTAAGGGAAAAGAAAAAAGGACTCGTGGGGATCAAAAAAAAGTTGATCTGACTATATTGGCAGTTGAGTTGTGGACAATGGTGAATGAGATGGGTTGCAATCAAGAAGAAGAACTCAATGATAAAAACTATCAAAGGGTTATGATCTTGGAACCAACTCTAAGTCAGGAGTGATTAACTGAAGATCATTTTCTGAGTGCATACATATTCCTTTCTATGAATCCAGGAGATTCCAGAGTCTTCATGTGTGACAGTGATAATTATTGCTCAAGATGGCTCAAGAAGTTCTTCCGTGATAATTGTGACTTTTGAGGTATGAATCTCTACTAAATTTCTTGTTGGTTGTCAATACTAATGTATATTATTGTCTAATTATTTCAATAGTATGTCACTTGTTGTGAGCTGGATTGCTTGTGAATTGGTGGGGGTGTTAGAGTCAATGAGCTAGTTGTCAACAAACCAAGATGTCTAATTGGTTCTTTTTGCAGCAAGAGAAAGTAGGAATTAGATCATGTGACTCGGGTGGGTTTGAGTAGGTTTGTTCTTTCATTAGATGAACCTGATGCATTCAAATATTTGACTGCTTGTGTGATCATCTTATTTCTTGTTGCTAATGACTGTCTTATTTGTATGAATCTGTGATTCAAATATTACTTCCTCTGTCCATCAGTTCTGTTCAGAATGTTTGCTTATTTTCCATACTTGTTCAGCTGATGTTGGATTCAAAATGTATATTGCATAATAAAAATTTCGGTATTGATAGGATATAGTTGTGTTTCTGTATGTATGTTTTATACAAAAATTTATTAATACAGAAATACAGAGATATTGTATGCCAAATTTCTGTATTGATAGGATATAGCTGTGTTTCCGTATTGCTGCTAGAACATATCAATGTACACAACTATTATATCAGCTATTAATAAATTTCTCTATTGATAGGATATTGGTGTATAAAACAAACATATATTGCAATGTACACAACTATATTTCTGTATTGAACTAGTATGTAAATTTCTATATTGATAGGATATATCAATTAATAAATTCTGTATTTTCGTATCAATATTAATGCGTATATTGTATCCACTCAGAAATGGTAGTAATGTAGTTGTACTTTAGTATTGATAGGATACAACTATTAATAAATTGTTGTCATATCTAACTTCTTTCGTTTTGATGACAGATTAAGAAGACTAGGACATGGTGGAAGAGAGGTGGAAGACCAGCAATACCTTCTTTGTTTTCAAAGGATATAACTATTATTGGACCATTCAGTCACAAGTTCTTGTTGCCCTTTACCATGATTTGTACATTTCGGTATACAGAGCAACTAACAACAACTCTTTGTTTGCGGTTGTTTGATTAGTCAAGTCTATAAATACTAGCCTTATTTGTGTGGTCGTTGGATAATGTTTTATTCATGGTGGGATTTAAATATGGATTCGTATGTGCCATATGATTGGATATTCATGATGGAATCTGATTAGATTATCTTTTATTGCTAATTTTCATGATGCTTTGGCCTTATTTAAATATTGTGTGCCAAATTTACTTGTATGTATGTTTGTTTTATTAGTCAAGGCTATAAGTACTAACCTTGTTTGTGTGGTCGTTGGATTATATTTTATTCATGCTGGGATTTTAAGTATGGATTCGTATGTATTCGTATCAAAATTTACTTATTTTGATAAGCAATATAACTACTAGCTCTGATTTTTCTAGATATTTATGTTTTTTACAAATGGATGGTCACAATCTAGTCACTTGATCCCTTGTATTTTTTGAAAATGATTATTTGTCATAAATTTGATGAAATATATTTTTCGAAATAAAAACATTCCTCAAATTTATGAATAAGTTATGTTTGAGTCCAAGTATTATGCAAAGTTTTGCATCCAAATAACCTTAAAAAAACTGTAATTCAAAGAATACATCCCTTAACAAAACCTAGCAAACCAAACATAAATTTAGATAATACATAATTCACTGACTCCATCAAACCAAACATAAATTTAGATAATACAGGATTTACTACATCCATCAAACCAAACATAGCAGACTTTGTGTTCGGGATTCCAGAAGTCCCAGAATTCGTTATCCTGTACTTTTAAAATCCCGTATTATCCAAAATCCAGACAGATTCGGGCAACCAAACATGCCCGTAATGCAAAGGGCATGTTTGATTAATTTGCTGCGTTTTGCGGTATTGGATTGCATTTACAAACCCAACAACTAAAAAATTATGTTTGTTTACATGGAACTGGAAAAGTGGCGTTCTCCTGTATTTACGATTATCAAGCGAATGTCGTAAACTGGTCTCCAGTTCAAAACGGCCGGACGCCGTCCTCCATCACGCGTTCCGCGTATTTTTTTTGCGACACACACGGCCGCGAGCCGTCTGCCCCTCTTCTGTCCAACGACCACCAAACCTAAATTATCTAATTACCGATCTTTTAAAGTGCAACATTATCCTTTACTTGGACTACCGAGATGCATGATTGACTATAATCCAGATCAATCCTGACATCCAAACGTGCTCAAAGTTGCATTACGGGCACGTTTAGATTCCCATATCTGTCCGGATTGGATTGCAATCTGAAATTTTATGTTTGCTTTAATGGAGCTGGAAAATTACAAAAATCCAGGGCTTTGGGTTATGTAGTAGTTGCTGCTGGATTGTTGTTTCCATTTCAAAATGGCCGGACCCAGCAATGCAGCAAGCCGGCGCTTCGTCCTCACCCGTCCTAGCAGCGTTGTGGTCCCTAGCCTTTGATTTTTAACTGTTGCTCTGTAGTCCCTGGCCTTCGACTGCTAGCTGTCATTGGTACACGTAGATCTAGCTGATGCAACGCCACAACATGATGCCTGGTCCCCACTTTTAATTGTGATATATCTTCAGCTGTAAAGCATGAAGGAAGAAGATGTCTCATCCATATGAACCAAACATAGAGCTGGAGTTTGAGAAACCTGCAATCTCTTTTACTGGGATGAATTAAATCCCGTACTTCTTATAATCCAACTGAATCCGCTATACATATTCTCGTCGGTATTGGCATTCGTCCTACCAGTCTTCTTACATTGGCTGACGCAGATTGTGCTCAGAATGGCCTAGGACTCCGAAAAGCGGCGTTCCAGAGCATTTCGCCTAGCAAGTGATTTCCACGGTGAGTCGCATATGTTCACAAGCAAATTCACATCTAATTAGTCAGTTTAAGGACTAAGCATGAGAAATCAGCACACTGTTTCAACTTTCAAGAGTATTCATCTACCTCCCACCTTTTTCTTGTAGGCATTGAGTCCTTGGCCATAAACAAAGATAAAGGCGAGCTCACCGTAGTCGGGGAGTATATTGACGCCGTCCGGCTAACAGAGGTGCTGCGCAAAGGGAAGCCAAGGTGCATGTGCCTCGGAGCGATTCTGCCCAGCAAAGGCTTGGGTTCCGTGACGATCGGAAGCATGGGAGAGTACAAAAAGGAAGAAGAAGAAATGGAAGAAAACGAAGTACAAGAAGTGAGGTGCCGGCCGTGTCACGTCAACCACCAATTCATGCTGCCCATGTGCGTGGAGGTGCGGGAGATAACCGAATGGTGATTGTAGGTGGTTCTTTGCTAGTGCTCCTGACAAGGCATCACGTACAACACTTTCGGTAAAGCTGTTTGCGCTATGTTCTTCCTAGTAATGTTATGTTTTCTCAATTTTGGCAGCAAAGTTATGGTCTCGCATTGAGACGCTATACATTTAGGTTATACTTTTATACGTGGTGTGGTGACTACTCAAATCAAAAGTAGACAAAACAAAAGACTGCTTCAGTCATTAATATTGTAGTTTGGTGTAGGAAATTATAAGGAGGTGATATTCATCCCAGTTCAGGAACCATAGATTTGATGTTCCTCATTTTACAAAGAAGGCCACGTAACCTATCAGAATTACTGATATATGTCTTGGTATATCCCGTGCATTGCACGGATTCGAAAATATCAGATTACTTTGATGACCCGAAACGTGGTGCTACATCATATTACATCGTGAAAAAAAATTACATTGTTAGTAATATATATTCTAGAAGGAGAACTCATATGATGAAATTCATCTCGACTAATGTTGTGTACCATACATCATGTCAAGGAAGAAGAGCGTCACCGAAAAGAGAAATAAGACATACATATATCCAACATTTGCTTTCCAATATCGACAAGGTGATCGTGTAGATCCTCCAAATATCACATTAGAGCGACCATGCCATCCGCCTCCTATGGACTTAGTTACGTCACACTTTTGACCCTAGCAACTGCAAGTATGGTGTGAATGCAAAGTTTAAGACAGTACACACCACATTATCCGAATATACAAGACCTAATTAGTAAAGGATTAAAAGAGAAAGATTTCTTTCCCCTTCTCTCAAGCTCGTGGCGGAAGGAATGACCAGGAGGTTGGTAAACCAATAAACATCTAGGATTCAACTTGGATCACTTTGTTATAGGACACTGTGCTTAACCACTTGAGCCACTTCTTGCCAGTCAAAGCCAAGAGATTAATAAAAAAATTAAAGGTAAAAGTTACATGCAACCCTTCCATGACATTTCATATACATAATACAAGGGCCAATGTTTAATTTTCTAGAAGTAACATAAAACTATACTCAACCTTTCGTAAAACCTTATATATAACTTTATTAGAGTATGTGTACATCAATATCCCACAAAAATTATTACTCAAAATTCAACCTCTAAGTGACTAGAAAGTCAATGTATGAAGGATTTGAGCATCCATCCTTAGCATGATAATAACATAGAACGAATGTAGAAGCATAAAAGCTTAGCATATATGAACAAATAATAATATGAAAACACCAACGTACTGTCAACAATATGTAAGTATACTAAAATAACAATTTTTATTATAAAATTTCAATTACAAACTAGAAGTACATTAATATATGAGTTCTGCATAACTTGAATGATTGCATTAGTATGTTGGTATGTATGCCCTGAGAGACAATCATGGGATGATTGGTGGGATACATTAAGATTGATTTGATAAACATCAAAGGCAAGCTTCCAATTCTTTCTAGTTCAGTCATATGAGATAATGATAGAACATATTGAATGTCTAGAGAATGATAGTACTCAATGACGTATGATTTCAGGTTCAGGACCTGAACGATGAGATCATACAGATACTAAGAGTTTGTACATTCTTATTATGCCCCTAGTCGGATGTCATTATGGAAGGTAGATAGACAACAATGACACACAAGACTAGATTATGGTGTTGGTTGATGATAGAATCTCATTAGTCATAATATGGAGATATCAAACCAAACACATAGGTACTTCTTAAAGAGCAAGTGTGCCACACAGACCCACAGTGATTTTGACACATGGAACCATGAAATGGTAGTCACAGTCAGTTCTCAAAGTGATGGTGGTGAGTGTGATTCTTTGACCTAAAATCACTACACTCAACACATGTCGTTGGGTACACTTTGACATCATCAAACGCAGTCCTGAAACATGGGTTGTTATAAAGGTGATGATTGGGTGGCTTTGACACATGGGGCTTTTGAGGGGTGAGTGATATATATGGAATTTGTCCCTCCTGAGGGAGTTCGATATCCATGGCCACTTGATGAGTAGGATTGAGATAGGCGTGCATGCATGTGTGAATCAATATGTGATATTGATGTCATACATATCTTCTCCAATCTACTCTGAGATCAACAAAGTGAATGAACGTTGAAAGGATGATTGTTCCATGCCTTAAAGTTCATTCGGGATATGAGTGACAAAGGAATTATACATTCACTGTAACACCATTCACGGATTGTAGGATTGAAAGTTGTTCTCCAACTTTCCTTTTCACTTGGGTAGCACTGATGTGTGACTAGGCACCACTCTTTGCTTGTAAAGTCATAAGTGTTATAGACTTTCACTGCCAACGTGAAATAGACCTGCAGGGTCACACACATAGGATTTAACCTTGAAGAGTAGTTTATCCAAAAATGATGTTTAGATTTATTACTAAAGGAGTTTAGTAGTTCAATTAAACACTCAATCAATTGATAACTCAATATCATAGGTTCAAGGTGTTGGACCGATTGATTAGAGTATCAGATTGATTGAAACTGCAATTGACTAATTTTGCAAAGTCTGCACTCCCAACCGATCGGCTCATGTGATGAACCGATCGGCTCAGGTTGGTGAACCGATCGGCTCAAGTGGTGAGTCGATCGACTCATGTGTCAATGAAATGATCGGCTCAATTGTTGAACCGGTCGATTCGTGTGACCAACCGAGATCATTTGGAAAGTTTGAAGACTCTTTTTGCAAAACATATTTATTTCACTTGTACAAATTCGATTTGGACAAGAACTAATATTTGATTAGTTGGAAACAAACTTGTAAATTCAATTCGAGTTGGACCAGGACCACAAACCGATTGGCTCAGAAGTGAACCGATCAGCTCAGGTGCCCCAACCGATCGATTCAAGTTTGAACCGATCAGCTCAGGTCCACAACAGATCCTTTCATGGTTAAAACGATGGGTTCAGCTGGCGTTGTTGGTTGTTTTGTGGAAAATCTTAAAACCTTCTACTCCTGCTTTAATCCCGCATTGCCCGGGGTAGAGAACCCTGTCTCATGACCCTCCTATATATATAGGGGTATTAGGGGCTTCTAAAAAACAACAACTCAGAACACCAGTTTCTCTACAAAGTTGTCATTCTCTCTAGTTTTGGTAACCGAGAGAGCCCGAACAAGTGCTACCCGATAAGGGAGGCACAACAAGGGAAAGACAACTGCTGAAAAGCGACTAGTGGCAGGAGAGTGTGTCGGTGACTAGTACGTTGACAGGAGGGTGAGACTCCTTTCGGTGCATTGTGCGATAAGGCGATCAGAGTTCTAGGTTGTCTGTGTGGACTACTTCAGAGGCGGGAGACTTCTGCTCCTCGGAGGACAGTTGTCAATCTCGACAGTCCCAGTGAGACCAGGAGCTGCATAGACACCATCCAAGACCGGAGGTGAAGACCGCACAAGCCGTGAGGTAACGTCTCCAAGCAAGCCTCGGGACAAGGTATGCCTCTACAAACCATCCTTCCTATTGTATAGACATTGACGCGATTTCTTTATATTGGGTTTGGCGAGAAATTTTTTTTTTCCAGCTGCCTTCTCTGTCTCCCCCTAAAACCCAACAGTGGTATTAGAGCTACATCAACTGCTCTATACTTTAGGATTATTGATTGATCGATTTTGGTTTGTCGCCTTTAATTATTGCATACAATGCGAATAAATTTGGCTTTATGCATGTCCAAACCTAAATCCACAAATCCCAATATACATATATGATATGTAATATGAATGTACTCGATACGCGTCACCCTTAAATGAGTTTTGTGGTGGATGTATAGCATGGTTATGGCTAATAAACCCTATGTACGTGTACTTGGTTTAATGTGATTGCTTGTATCTCGGTCTGCGTACTGATTCCCTATCTCCTATTCCTGATGTAACTCGAGATTACTTGAGATTTCTTTCCTACCTTTGCTCCCCCCAAATGTAACTCGGGGTTTCCCTATTCAAATGTAAAATAGGATAGATCTTTTATTTCCTGTTATGTCAAAGAACAACAGACAACCTGACGACGAATGAGACGATTGGTTCAAGGAGTGAACCGATCGGTTGGCATTCTAGACGATCGGTTCGAGGAGCGAGACGAGCGGGTGGTGGCCATGAGGAGATGCACGACGACCAGGCAAACTGACCGGTTGGAGGAGCCAACTGATCGGCTTGTGACACCCAACCGACCAGCCTGATGGCGAGCCGATCAATCATAAAGATGAGTTGATCAAACCCAGTAAAGGCAAAGCACATAGTTCATCTTGTACAGGTTGCATGTGATGTGGACCTAGATGACTGTGATTCCTCTTGGCTTGAGGAATCACATTAGGATGGCCATAATCATCAATTTTATCATTTCAAATATTTTCTGTGGGATATATCATGTATATGATACGTATGTATTGTGGTGATTGGATATGTATATGTACCTATAAAAACCAAATCCCTCATTAAATATTAAGATTTTAGATGCCTTCCAAATGCGGAACATGTGAAAAGCTTGATCAACCAAGTGTGGGCACGCCATAGCATGGTGCACCGTCTATCTCGTGGAAGCGTGAAGGATGGATATGTGGGTCTGCCCTAGCAGGGTGCATATTTATCGTGTTGGCATTGGGTCGGACTTAACAAGGTGACCTAGATAGGATCTAGCACCTTGAGGCATGGAGGTGATCATGGAAAGGAGTTACATATGACATCTTTCAAGAGTTGCATATGATGCAATTGGAAAAAGTTGCCTACCTGGAAGATCTAAGTTATGGGTGACAACCCTAGCTCGTCCATGACTCAGAAGATTTCAAGATCTTGACCCACTAGAAGATTGTGTGATGCAATCTTCCGAATTGATGGTGAGGGCTATCAATTTGAACAAAAATAGTGGGAGAGATAATTAATTAATGTCCTAATTATATCGTCAACTTTTGAAATCAATCAAATAAGTCAAAATTGAGTTTTGGACTATATTACATATATTTCCTTTTGTAGTACAAATAACAACAAACAACAATCACTTTTCGTTGTGATCGGTCCTTGAAAAGGACAAGCTGAATGGGACTAACTTCCACGACTGGTTTACGACATTGAGAATTGTTCTCACTCAAGAGCGAAAGCTCTATGTCCTGGATACTCCAGTTCCAGAGGAACCTGCTCCTACCGCACCAAAGGCAAAAAGGGATGCTTATAAGAAGTATTCTGAAGATGCCATTGATGCAAAGTGTTTGATGTTGTGCTCCATGAACCACGAGTTGCAGAGACAACATGAGAACATGGATGTCATTAAGATGATTCAGCATCTCAAGAACATGTATGAAGATCAAGCACGACAAAAGAGATATGATGTCTCCAGGGTGCTGTTCAAATTTGTCATGACAGAAGGAGATTGAGTTGGTCCTCACATGCTCTTGATGATTGGGTATGTGGAGAACCTGATGAGACTGGGATTTCCCCTGAGCCAAGAGTTGGTTACTGACGTGATATTGCAATCGTTGCCAGAATCCTACAGTCAGTTTGTGATGAACTACAACATGAACAACTTTGACAAGCCATTGACAGAGTTGTTGGGCATGTTGAGGACAGTCGAGGCACAAATGAAGAAGGACAAGCCTAAGTCTGTGATGATGATCAGCAACAAGAAAGGCAAGTCCAAGCACAAGGGCAAAGGCAAGGCTAAGAAATGTTCTGATGCTAGCCAACAACCCAAGTTGTCTTCAACTCTCAAGGCCAAGGGAGGCATGACCAAGAGAGGAAATTGCCACCATTGTTAAAAGCTCGAACATTGGAAAAGGAATTGTCCACTCTATCTGGAAGAACTAAATAAGAAGGAGGTGACTGACGTCTCCACCTAAAGGTGTCATGAAATAAACTTATCACACTTTTTGAGGTATATGATACCAAGATATAAAGTGTAAAGCACCCAATACATGGGGAAAATGTTGCCACCATAGATAGGAGTAGTTTAGTTTATTTTTTGCCTTAAAGGCATGTAATAGAGTTATGAACTTCTATTTCATATTTTCCAATAGATAGAAACACATTATTTTTTCATATTGTATGACAATCATGAAAATTAATAAAGTTGATGTTTCCTTATGGCAATGCCTTTTTTATCTTGTGGTACTTGGTATGCATAAGATAAAATGATATCTAAAAGTTATTGATAACTCAAACAATCAAATTAGCATAAATTATGAGAAATTCATTTCTAGTTTATATATGATGGATAAATCTAGACTCTTTTGGTTAGAAGAACCAGTAAGAGACATGAATCTCTTAGACATGATTAATCAATCTTCACTAGTTATAGTGGGAGAATGATTATCCTATTAGATATAATACATGTGATGTATTTACATACCTATTGGATAAAATTCTAATACTTCAAGCGGTATTTAGAGAAATACCCATATGAATGTCTTGAAGTGTTTAAGAATATCATAGATGAAGTACGAATTTGGTAAAATGTTAATTCTTGATGAGATCAATGAATGAGATACTTGAACCAAATGTTTGAGATCCTTATGAGTGATTATGATAGTGTATCATAGTGAGCTAGTGATTAAGGCATGGTGATGTCTAAATCAACAAGGAGTCATACTCTAAGGAGTTAAAGGATGATTATCAAATAACTAAATTTCTTCTTAAATAAAGAATACCCCACACTAATAAAGGACATTAAGAATCACAAAGGGTTGTGAGTTCTTATATCCTTGACAGATACACCTCGATTGTCTATGTGATGAGTTGATCATGTGATGAGTCAACTATCTAGATGAATATGAGGAACGGAATTTTGAGTTATGGTATATGACCATTACATCCTAAATGACTTCCATGAAAACCATAAGGTATGACCTTGATGGTAGCACCTATCGGGATGAAATCCATAAGTGCGAACGTGTCTTAAGTGTTAAGACACATGGATAACATTTTGAGAAGGATGATGCTTGTTGATTGCAACTTAATGACTAAGATATTTGGCATATGGATACTAAAACTGCATTCCTATGAGGAATAAAATAAGGATGTGTATGTGACACAACCTATAAGCTTTATGAATCCATTAATGCAAATGAAGTCTATAAGTTACAATTGACTAATCAATGTGATTGATTAAGTACAAGCAACTCAGAGCTGGATCTTTAATTTGATGATATAGTCAAAAGGTTTGACTGATATGTCAAAGATAAAGTGAGATATGTGATTTAGTGGGAGTGTATTCACATTCCACATGTTGATGTGAAATGGAAATGTTCTAGAACTGAAATCCAAAGTGGAAATTATCTTTAGGGAAGATAGAGACGTTTCCTATGTGATAGGAATAGAGATCTATAGATATAGTTCTCGAAAACCTCTTGACCTGAAAAGAGAGAGCATACATTGGCAATCTACACTAAAGGGTACAATGTGCATAGACTCAGTGGGAGAAAACTTATCTATGTTACATGGAGTTGGTATCCCAAGGCCAAGTGTCCGATTCTTATGAAGAATGGGAACACTAAGAATAGATATGGATCTATCATGTATGTAATCATCCCATTATCTTGCATGTATGGACATAGCAAGAAAAAAAATGCATTCATCATCTTGTATGTAGGACATGACAATATGATGTGCTCATCCTGATAACTCGTATGTGGGACATGACGAGTGGATGTCTGTGTAGTTCCAGTAAGGGTTACTGGAAAACCATAAGAACTTGATAAGTACTTGAGAAGTACTAGTTCTATGGAAATAAGGAAGGGTTCACTGTAAAGAGTTACACTGATGCGAACTTCCCAAAAGGACAGAAAATTAATCGCAATATATATATGAGATATATGTAAAAGTGAATGTTTGTTGATAAATGGAAACATTCCAATAAAGTCATTTAAAAGGAAAGGCCGAGTATCCGTGTGTTAGAGAACATTAGTGGAAACTATATGGATTTGGAAGTTCATGAGATGAACTTATAGATATTCCAATCTTTGATGACAAGTAAGGAGTACTTGGTCATGCAATGTGGCTAAAGGTTAGCAAAGTAATACTAGATCGCATATTACGACAACTCCATCTCATACATGTGACGTACAATGAAGAGATGAGAGACATGTAGTTAATACCGACTTTGGCAAGGTGTTGCCATAACTCACTACATAAGAACTAGAGTACATTAACATGTGGGACATGTTTGAAGATCACTATGAATATGATTCAATGGTGATTGGCTCGCAGTGTAAGTGGGAGTTTGTTGGTATGTATGCCCTGAGAGCCAATCATCGGATGATTGGTGGGATACATTAAGATTGATATGATAAACATCAAAGGCAAGCTTCCAATTCTTTCTGGTTCAGTCATACGAGATAATGATAGAACATATTGAATGTCTAGAGAATGATAGTACTCAATGATGTATGCTTTCAGGTTCAGGACCTGAATGATGAGATCATACATATGCTAAGAGTTTGTACATTCCTATTATGTCCCTAGTCGGATGTCATTATGGAAGGTAGATAGACAACAATGACACACAAGATTAGATTGTGGTGTTGGTTGATGACAAAATCTCATTAGTCATGATATGGAGATATCAAACCAAACACATAGGTACTTGTTAGAGAATAAGCGTACCAGACAGACCCACTGTGATTTTGACACATGGAACCATGAAATGGTAGTCACAGTCAGTTCTCAAAGTGATGGTGGTGAGTGTAATTCTTTGACCTGAAATCACTACACTCAACTCATGTCGTTGGGTACACTTTGACATCATCAAACGTAGTCCTGAAACATGGGTTGTTATAAAGGTGATGATTGGGTGGCTTTGACACATGGGGCTTTAGAGGGGTGAGTGATAGATATGGAATTTGTCCCTCCTGAGGGAGTTTGATATCCATGTCCACTTGATGAGTAGGATTGAGATAGGTGTGCACGCATGTGTGAATCAGTATGTGATATTAATGTTATACATATCTCCTCCAATCTACTTTGAGATCAAGAAAGTGAATGAACGTTGAAAGGATTACTATTTCATGTCTTGAGTTCATTCGGGATATCAGTGACAAATGAATTATACATTCACTGTGACACCATTCATGGATTGTAGGATTGAAGGTTGTTCTCCAACTTTCCTTTTCACTTGGGTAGCACTAATGTGTGACTAGGCACCGCTCTTTGCTTGTGAAGTCATAAGTGTTATAGACTTTCACTGCGAACGTGAAATGGACCTGCAGGGTCACACACATAGGATTTAACTTGGAAGAGGAGTTTATCCACAAACAATATTTAGATTGATTACTAAAGGAGTTTAGTAGTTCAATTAAACACTCAATCAATTGATAGCTCAATATCATAGTGTTCAAGGTGTTGGATCGATTGATTGGAGTATCTGATTGAGTGAAACTGCAATTGACTAATTTTGCATAGTTTGCACTCCCAACCAATCGACTCATGTGATGGACCGATCAGATCAGGTAGGTGAATCGATCAACTCAAGTGGTGATTCGATCAGCTCATGTGTCAATGAAACGATCGACTCAATTGTTGAATCGGTCGATTCGTGTGACCAAACGAGATCGTTTGAAAAGTCATAAGACTCTTTTTGCAAAACATATTTGTTTCACTTGTACAAATTCGATTTGGACAAGAACTAATATTTGATTAGTAGGAAACAAACTTTGAAAGTCAATTAAAATGGACCAGGACCACAAACCGAACGACTCAGAAGTGAACTGATCGGCTCAGGTGCCCCAACCGATCGGTTCAAGTATGAACCGATCAGCTCAGGTCCCCAACCAATCATTTCATGGTTGAAACAATTAGTTCAGCTGGCTCAGTTGGTTGCCAACTCTTTAATGCATGAACCACTGCTACCAACTCCAAATCATGAGTCAGATAGTTCTCCTCGTGTTTCTTAAGCTATCGCGAAGAAAAAGAAACCACATGATCTTCCTGCATCAGCACACAACCTAAACCTTTCTTGGAAGCATCACAGAAAACAACATAGCCCTTTCCAGGCTCTGGCAGCACTAGTCAGCTTCTCCTTCAGACTCTGGAAAGCTTGCTGACAACGATTATCCCAGACAAAAGGTACATCCTTTCTGGTCAATTTCATCATTGACAACACAATCGTACTGAAGTCCTTGATAAACCTCCAGTAGTATCCTGCCAAACCCAGGAAACTACAAACTTATGTCGGCGTCTTTGGTTGTTCCCATTCTGCAACGAACTCCACCTTTTTTGGGTCCACTTTGACTCCTTCTGTAGATATCACATGACCCAAGAAAGTTACTTCTTCCAACCAGAACTCACACTTACTGAATTTGGCATACAACTGATGTTGACGAAGAAGAGTCAACACTAGTTGAAGATGTCGCTCATGTTCTTGCCTGTCCTGACAATAGATCAAGATGTCTTCTATAAAGACTACAACAAACTGATCTAGGAACATACGTAACACTCAGTTCATCAAATCCATGAAAGCAGCAGGTGCATTGGTTAGCCCAAACGACATAACCACAAACTCAAAGTGACCATACCTCGTCCTAAAGGCCGACTTTGGTATGTCATCTGCCTTAATCCTCAATTGATGATATCCGGACCGTAGATCGATCTTTGAAAACATAGTAGCACCACGCAACTGATCGAAAAGATCATCTATCCTCGGTAATGGGTACTTGTTCTTGATAGTGACTTTGTTCAACTGTCGGTAATCTATACATAACCGCATCGAACTGTCCTTCTTCTTAACGAACAACACTGGAGCACCCCAAGGCGATGTACTTGGTCGGATGAAACAACTCTTGTAACTTCTTCTTGAGCTTTGCCAACTCTACGGGAGCCATCCTATGCGGTGTTTGTGCAAATGGTTGTGTTCCTGGAGCCATATTGATCTCAAAATCAATCTCTCGAGGTGGAGGAACACCAGGGAACTCATCAGGACACACATCGGAAAACTCTCGGACAACCGACACCTTATCAAGGCTAGGACCCTTTGCCTTGGTAGCCACAATGGTATCCACTACGTGGGCTAAGAACGCTTCACATCCTTGTCGTAGAAACTTCTCTGCCACCATAGCGGATACTAGACACGTCGGAAGAATCTTCCTATCTCCTTGGAAGATCCACTTCCTACCGCCATCATCAAACATAACTTTCTTGGAACCACAGTCCAAAAAACCCTTATACTTCTCTAAGGTATCCATCCGAAGGATAACATCAAAACCATGCATATCAAGTGGTATAAGATCCACTTGTATACAATGCCATGAAAAAAATAAGACACAAGATGGACACTCTTCTCGAAGCATCGAGGAACCATCAAGAGGGTTTTCTAACAACAAGCTATCTTTCTTACAGCTAACAGGTAAACGATAGTTCTCAAGCATACTATAGGCTATAAAAGAGTGTGTAACACCCGGGTCAACCAACATAGATATAAAGTAAGAAGAAGGCATATCAGAATGAAATAGCTCCATCTAACCTGCCACCACCCACGGGTTGACTATCGCCTCTGACTGACTTATAGCATAGAATCGAGCCATTGTTTGTTGTCCACGTCCTCTGCTTCCTTGAGCAGATGATCCTATTTGCGACGCTTGACCGCGTCCTCGCCCTCTGCTACTACTGGGCTGCTATCTACCATACCCTTGTTGATTCTTCCTAGACTACTGTGTCACTTCAACATCTCTACTTGGGCAATTTGACTTGAAATGCCCTGTCTGACCGCAGATATAGCATGCCTTAACTTCAAACCGTGGCCTAGATGACCCTTTCACTGCCACTGAAGCTGTACTATGTGCCTTTGACGGTGAAGAAACATATCCTCTTCCCTTACTCGGAGACCACTGCGATGGTGTACTGGAACCTCTCATCACGGAAGGTGCTGAAAACCTTGGCTTCTTGAAGCCACCAAACCTTTGTCCCTGGAACTGAGTAGGCCTCTTCTTAGACATGGATTCTCTTCTCTCCTTAACTGACCGTTCAATCCTACGGACAGATTCCACAAATGTAGCAAACCGCTCTCGGTTCTCCAACACAGAAGTAGGTGTAGTTAGCTCAGTACTCAGGCCTTTCTCAAAACGTCTGATTCGCTCATCATCTGTCGCCTCCATGTGAGTACAAAACCTCAATAGGTCCATGAACTTGGCTTCGTACTCAGTGATGTTCATCGTTCCTTGGCGTAAGCGCTCAAACTGACTGATCTTCTCATCCAGATACGTCTTCGGAAAGTATCTACTGACGAACTCGTTCTGGAAAACTTCCCAACCGATCACCTCACCAGGTCGCTTCTCCTCCTCGATGGTCCACCAGTGACCAACACTACCCTTCAGAAGGTAGACAGCGTGCTTGACTTTGTCTTCTTCGGGGATGTCAAGGATCCGGAAAGCCTTCTCGAGACTTGTCATCCACAAATATGCATTCGTTGAATCAGCCGTTCCAGCATAGTCCAAAGCTCCGACTCGGTGAAGCTGCTCAAAGGTCTTCCCAATCCCCAATGTTTCACCATGGGGAGCCTGTGCTCTCAGTGGAGGCACTGGCAATCTTTCTACCATGAGATTCATCGTAGCCATCATCTGCCCCATAAGCTATTGATAGGCAGGGTGTTCACGAATGGCTAGGTCAGGTTGGGGGACCTCAGGCACCCGATCTTCATGTGCCTGCCCTATAGCTCCATCAACTGATGCAACATTGTTGTTCTCAGTAGCGTGTTCTTCATGGTTCCCATACATCTTGGCTTTTCTTCCGCTGAGGGCAGAAGACGATTGTAAGAAAATCTGGAAAACTCACAAGAACATACACAACCTAGTCCTAAATCCCTGTAGATTCAGCGAACCTAGGACTCTGATACCAAAACTTGTGGCAACACATCCCGCTATCACACAGATAGTGAGGTGTTACGCGAAAACATGCAGAAATCACCATAACCACTGATTACCAAAAACACGGGTTAATTAAAACCGATTGCAGAAAGCGGAATAACTGAGAAACTATTACATTTTAGTCCTCATCCTGCAAGGAAACATGTTATATAAAAACATATACAAGATCTTGACACGTGTCCACAGCTTAGGAGATCAGCTGTCTTGCCATCAAATGAGTTCCTCACCTGTTATATATACATAACGGCCCACATCTGGCCAGCAGCAGGATATACAAAACATCATCAGCTATACATCGTGAAACCAACACAAAACGCCTCCAAGGACCTGAGAGTACAGGGATGACTCTAAGACTCTCACTACAAAAAATTTGGCCTTTGTTGAAGAACATTTGTGAGGAACCAAAAATCGTGAATAATGATGTCTATTTGTGAGGGCTCATCCTTCAAATATGGGACCAAATCCCTCAACCGTGTTTTTAACATCCTTAGACCTTTTATGTGAACACTAATCCCTCAAAAATACATTACTCACTAATCACTCCGTGAAAAATACCATGTCAAATGTTTCCCACCATCTCATAACCCTTCCCTCCATTCTAAAACACAATATTTGTAAATCAAAATAAAAAAATAAAAAACCCAACCCCCTCGTTCCTCCACGCGAGAACCGATTTGTCACTCTGTGATCTCATTTTCTCCTAGGGCTATCTACAGAAACTGCCGTCCTGCTGCATCTTCCTCGCCATCTCCGCCAATAGCTACTCCTTCTTCGGCAACCGCCGATCACTACTTCTTCCTCGCCAGCTGTAGCTCCTTCTCCATCTCCTCCGACCGAAGCTCTTTCCTCGCCATCTCCGCTGATCGCTGGTTCCTTATCCTCGCTGATAGCAGCTCCTTCATCCCCATCCCTTTTCTATGTCCAACCTGCCATGATGAGTTCCAAAGTGGGAGTAGAAGCAGCATCGTCCATGAAGTATGAGTCTGAAACCGGATGGATCGGATGTGACAGTGAAGGTAGAAGCTAGCCGCCGCCACTTTTTCTGGAATAGCAGGTTACCATATTGCTAAACTCCAACCACAAATCCCATTATTTTTCACAGTAACTTGCAATTAATGTTAGCTAGTTGTTCTGTACTTCCCATTGTGTTCTGTTTTCATGAAACTGGGTTCTTATCCCAAATTCCTTTCTTTGAAAACAATTTCTTCTATTGTTGATACGAGAGGGATCTCTAATTCTTGGACTCTTCTTTGGATCGGGTTAGCACAAAAAATATAGCTCGCTCCCCATACAAGTTTATGGAGGATGAAAAAAAATACATGTTCGTGCTGCCCAAGATGAAAGTTCGAAGGATGATCTTTGTCTCATGCATATCTTGGCTCCCATTTCCTATTGAGGTATCATCTAAATTTTTACTGGTCTTGATTTTATTATATTGTTTTTCTACGAATGTGTGTTCATTTAATATTTTTCCTAGTGTTGTTATTTATTTTTTAGTGCCTTAGGACAATGCCATCTTTAATGCAACATGTTTCATTATAATGCGGGACTCTTTTCCCATATATGCATGCATTTCTTCTCATACATTGGTACGACAGAACAATTCTCTAATTATATAGCAGCTAACCTAGCTTGTAAAGTTGTTATGGTGACTGCATCTGATATATATTATTAAGATATAATTTCAATCTCATCTGTGAATGATGTATTATGTATTAGATATCCATTTAACATGCCCAATGTTTTTCACCAATCTTTTTATTTCATTCTCATCTTTTCCAGTAGTTAGTTAGGAGTTTTTTTCTCACAAATTGATGAGTTTAACACAAATGAGAAGGAATCATATGGAACTTTATAGAGAACTTCTTCTTTATCCAAAAGTACGCCTCTTTTGGGGTCAATAGTGACAAATGATAGAGCGAGCAGAGGTAGATGGAATTCCATATTTATTGATCATCTAAATTCATTTGAGCTTCTTATAAATTTGTTTGATTACAATCCTTTTCTTAAATTGTGATAATCTTAATGATTGGACACTATTAGGTTTTTTCATTTGCCTAGATTCTCGATCTGACATCTATCTTTTTAAATCAGAAGAACTTGATTGCTTTTATTTTCTAAATATAGAAAGAATGTTTGTTTTTCCTCGTACAATGCTCATTGCATTTTACAGTGCAAAACATATTAGTACAAGCATCAACATCATTCTATGCAATGAATCAAACAAACTGTATGGAGAAAAATGATGGATAGGAGACAACACTTGTAACATAAAGTAAAATAGTAGAGCTATCCATGACTCTCTTCACCCTTGTGAAATTTGAATTCCCATGTTTCATGTGTTTCTTGTAGAGAAGGACAACTAAGGATTCATCATTTTGTTTCCCTTAATAACACAATCTTAGCAAACCCATAAGGCAATACCTTGTATGTATACCTCTTATATGCCCATTAGAAATTATTCTCAAGATAAAAATGGTGATCATCCTATTTGAAGTAAAACTTCTCCAATTAGGATGATCAACTACTTTGTATCAACCATGGTTGGAATGGGAAACCATTTTTGCATGTAGATGTGCATATCCCTGTTGGACTTTTTGTTGCAACCGTCTTTCGAACTACGTTCCTATACCGTCGACATGTACCAGTACATAATGAGCATGCTCGACGCCGCTGGAGGGTGGACAAGCCATATGTGCAGTGCAGCCTCTGGGCTAGTTTTGTCTCCATTATCGGCTTTGTGAGACACGGTCGGGGTAGAGGCAGTGCCTCCGGTCCGATGAGCCTCGCGCCATCGGAGACCATGCCATGGGAGTCCATTTCACCCACCTCCACATGATACAACACGAATTCCTATGCCAGCACTTGCTCTCGTCCCATATTACACTCACCGCTGTGAACTCATCGCCGTTCTCGCCATATGCTCACCACCATTGCAAACTCATCGCACTCTCCAGTGGGATGCACACAATGGTCTCAACGTCGTGCATGTTGGCATCCAGGGACCCTTTCCACATTTCCCAGTTGAACGCTTGGATCTCGTGCCCACCGTAGAGCCTGAGCAGGGAGCCATACTCCATTGAACAACTCAGCGTGTACGCTATAGTCACTGAACATGAATGTGTTGGTGGACGACATGATTGTAGAACCACTTGACGTCGGTGTCGACTAGGATAGGTTCATCATTCATGCATTGTGCCTCATCGGACGGAAAGGAAAATTAGCATGAGGTCGGAATGGTTTGGGTTACCACTGAAGCAAACCATAAATTTGGTTGTCCGTCATCGGGGCCCCACAGCCTGGCTGGATGCTAAAAATCCACATATTGTGGGATGGTATGATTCGGATCCTGTTCGGGTGCTGGGAAACAGTTTTAATTGCCATCTCTAAATTGATACTGACGTTTAGGTTGGAGAGGAAAGTCTGAGACTGAGGTTGGAGCTCCAATGTCACAAATGTGGAGAGATCTAGAGTATCCGTTGTGACGTTGGTCTGCACAAGGAGCCGCCTCCACGTCCTTGGTCAACATAGGGAGCCTCCTTCAATTTCTAGTTGTTGCCGAGGCTGAGGTTGGAAGATGAGAGAATAAGGGTGAGGCTGGAGCTCTACTGTCATGTACTTTGTGAGAACCAGGAGTTGTGATGGTTTCCATCTGGTCATTGTCGCACGGAGGGAAGAGAGATCTTCACCATAGACATCATCCAAACTAAACCACCGTCATCCAAGACATTGATTGCATGAAGGGAAGGTGTTGGGATGTAGGGGGTCTATCAGTGTTAGGGTCTATGTAAGGGGTTGGCTTGGCAAAAACAACCACCTAACCATCACCCAAACTAAACCACCATCATCTATCTAAGCCATTTACTCCACCTTTGTGTATCTGTAAAGATTTGATTCAGTTGAACCAAAAAATCCACTTATGTGATATAGGTGGTGTTATTTGAACCACTTCCATTATTTTTCTTTCTATCCTTCATCATTCTTACAGATGTTGGTCTGGTTGCTTTTGAATTGTACCTAACATTGCAACATGACCTCAACACCGTTCATGAGGATCCTATCTTCATATATGCACAAGAACAATAGATATGAAAAGACCATAGGTGGAAATAGTTAGGTCTGATGGGAACTCAACAAATTAGAGAAGGGTCACATCATGTTAGTTGCATTAGGTATCCTACTCAAGGTCACCGCCAAGCAGCATTGGCTTGCGTCACTGCTCCATAGCCAGAAAGAGGCCTATCTGTCAACAATGAATGAGTCAATGGTTGTGCATGAAGTCAAGAAATTCTGTTTAGAGGTGAGCCGTCGGCGTAATGTGTCCGACGCCATCGAGAAAGAGACCACTAACACATACATCTGGCTTTTATTGATAACTATCTCGTTGCGGGATGGTCTGTCCAACATCATTGAGGAATGGTCCATCATGTCATCATTGCTTGTCGATGACATGTATATTTGTTACATGTGTACCATGTTGAACTCTAGTAAATAGGTTGGCACTTGCATGCCATAACACTCTTCTACATATCTTTTTCTCATCATATTTCCTTAGCATTTTGTTTGCAGTCAATTTGGTGATGAGATTTCCATGATGTGTTGTCATTAGGAAATTGCTAAACACATTGTGAAAAATTACTATGCGGTGATTGAATGTCATCCATAAAACTATGGATCTATGAACAAAAACATATGTCTTCCATACAAGTAATTCATTTGGTCACATAAAGATGTATGGTCCTGATGCCAATGATACTGGTCTACTACACGTTAGTCATCTGGACTTCGGTGATCCTCATCGAAGACATGAAATGCATTGCAGGTGAACTTATAGCAGTTTTGGATCTCTTGCTGTCATGTAGACTTTCTGATCTTTGTAATACTGACCTACTCTAACAACCTGTTGTGTTACAGATTCAAACATAAGCCCCCAATGCCATGGTCTGCTATAACAACCTCTGTAGGGGTCGGTGTGATAGTTTTGCTTCTTGGTCACATATTCTATGCTGCAATTAGCCGCATTGAAAAGGTAGAGGATGATTACTGAGAAATGAGAGAACTTAAAGTACGAGCAGAAGCTGCTGATGTAGCAAAATCATAGGTTCCAAGATTTAACTATTTCCGTGCCCAGTCTTGTTATTTTCAACTAACAGTTTCCCTTTCACTTCATGAAACATGTTTTTGTCATCTTATTTTGTTTTTAATTCTATGCTTGATTATTTGTAGTTCCTGGCTACCGTCTCACATGAAATCAGAACACCTATGAACGGCGTCTTAGGTTGGTGCAAGCTTTAATTGATTAGATGTATTTGGTATCCCTTCCTGGAACATTTTTATATATTTTTTTGGTCTCCACATTTTTGTATATGTTATATGTTTTTTTGCCAAGTAGAGTGTTTTTCTTAATCGCAGACACTTTATGACATTCTCTTCCTTGTGTAGGTATGTTGCAGATGCTGATGCACACAGATCTTGATGCCACCCAGAAAGATTTTGCAATGACTGCTCAGGATAGTGGGAAAGCTCTAATTAATTTGATAAATGAGGTCCTCGATCAGGCTAAGATAGAATCTGGAAGGCTTGAGCTTGAGGCTGTTCCTTTTGATGTACGTGTAGTTTTGGATAACGTGTTATCTTTATTCTCAGATAAGTCACAAGAGAAAAGTATAGAGGTTTGTTCTAATAAGAAGCTTCTGTTGTGGTGCTTTCACTTATTTTCTCTATCTTATGATATGTGCTGGTTATTTGAATTATGTGGTTTCTTTTTGTCTGAGACAGTTAGCTGTACATGTAAGTAGTGATGTACCTGAAATTATTATTGGATACCCTAGGAGGTTTCTTCAGATTATCACAAACCTAGTTGGAAACTCCATGAAGGTATGTCGACATTCTTCTCCTACAAATCGAAATTGTAGCAAGTGACCTAAAATTAGGAATGTGCTGAATATGTTAGTACATATAATAAATATGAATGTAAGCACTATCCCGAGTAGCCATTTTTTCTCTTGAACTGTTCACTATATGACTATAATGTTGTGATAACACACTAACCAGCTTGCCTTGGGGTGTATAAAACAGGGTGAATTATGAAACACGAGTCAATCAAAATGTTCTCCATTTTTCTAATATATTTTACACATGATATACATATGTAATATGCTGCAATTCTTAAATAAACCCTGTAACCATTGTATTCCGTATTGTCAAACTTATTGGATAAATTACGTCTGTTTTGCTTAGTACTTAGAAGTCTGGTTTTACAAACTTCGTAAGCAAATGAACTTAAACTTTTTTCTATAAATTGTTACATTAAGCATCTTATGACTTAAGAATAATTGAGCTAATTTGATCATGTCTCTAAATCATCTATCTTAACATTTAGTTTCACTTACTGTTTGTGATTCCAATGAAGGAGATGCCTCCATGTCTAGTGATCCTGTAGTACAACCTGCAGCGGAGCAAAAGCTTACCAGGGAAGAATGGCAGGCAATAAACAAAATGTTAAGCTATGAGGATGATGAGGATATTGCTTCTGCTTTAGGAAAGGACATACAAACTATGATTTAGTTTCTGGTGGATGTTTTCCATTGAGCAGGCTGCTGCAAGGATTATCAGTATTGATGGAACAGAGATTTTATGTGGTAGATTTGAACAACTTAATGTAATTGCAAAGATATATCATAAAAGTATCCATTGCGAGGTGTTGCTTAGGTTCTGTGGTTTATCTGCTCCCGAAGGTTCACTAGCACAAGTTTTTAATCTGTTTATTGTGAAAAGCAATACATTTATAAGCTATTTTTTTACTGTAGACATTGGATTGGTCTTCTTTCAGAGTTCTGCTATTCATCTTTACCAATTCAAATTTTCTTGCAGAGTGTCAGTAGTGAGAAAAAGGAAAATGCCCTAGCAGCCACTTTTGTACGTGCACCACTTGGGGAGAATATAGACTGGTGTCTCTCAGCAACAATTTCCCCATGCCATGTAACAGTGTTTTCTCTAATATCTTGATTTCAGTGTACTTTAAATTCATTGATTTTGCATTGAAACAATCATGGGTGAAAATTTACCTCAAACTGAACAACTAAACCAACTTATCTGCCACAAAGACAGACAAAATATAACCAGTCTCGAAGCCCCCCTTCTGCTATTTGAACATAAAAACTTGGCATATCTATTTCTTAACGACAGTTATCATTTTAAACAAACAATGTTCTCTATTTTCTAAATCACACTCTTACTGCACCCCGAACTTTACCAATCACAAGTACATGCACTACAAAACCTCAATTATATGACTTAATGTTGTTAGTTTTTTATCCTTGAAAAAGGTTGGTATAATGATGTAGGCAAAGTGCTACTCTAATAGACCGTGGTCACAGTTCAATCATATAGTTAGTATCTAAAGAAACATTGGCGTGGAAAGTTTACTAGGTTATCATGGTGGGTTGCTCCACCTACTAAGGTTAGAGGTCATAGGTGTGAAGTTAAAATTTTGTGGTTGTGTCTAGTATGCTGAATTAGTAATGTTGTCGACGGTGTACTTCATCTCAAAGTATGTGGTGCTTTTAAAGAATGAGTTTAACAAAGGGATGGACATTGCTATAATGTCAACAATATAGACCTGATTTGATGAATTTTCTAGCTGCAAGAACCGCTCAGCTGTATATTAAATAGCTTGAATTTGTTACTATTTGTTTTTGGAAAATGGTAATATAATATCATCCCAAATAGGTGTTGAGGCAAGACCTCTTACTAGTGACAATCGTGTTTGGAAGATGCCTAACCATAGTGGAAACCCTATACAGTTGGGCTTACTCTACACGATTCCAATTTCCTACAGCTATAGGGGTCATGTTGGCAAGTAAGTGAGTCTTAGCTGTAGTCACTACACCAATCTCTCTTTGTTTCTTCAAAAACAATGCCAATATATCCTTATCCTTGTTGCCATGTATCTTGTTGTTGTGTTCTTGCCAAATATTGTTCTAAAACACCAACATAAAATCATTGTCCTTGTACATATCTTTCTGTTCTGAAGTTGCTTTCTTGCTCCAGTTAATTAGATTCTACTGTGCCTTGGACTTTATTGGCTGGGCCATAGGACCTACCTGCTATATTGCATATCAAATTTCTAGTAACTTATGTTGTCACGATAGCCATCAATTCCAAGTTTGCATGTTTAGTGCAATGACTGTGTGGAATTGCCCACCTTCAATTCCGTGATAGTTCCAGATTTGGGTTAGTTGGCCTTGAAAATAGCTATAGCTTCTGCAACAAGTGATGACGATGTATTAAGAATCGTCCCATTGTTCCAATGTACTGTGAGTGCTAGGATAGATATACTTTTTCCAGTTATCAATATTCTTCTTGATAAATGCGTGATAAATCACATGCACATATTGATGGTCAACCATCTGAGGAAATTGTAAAACTCCGCGTTGTCATTTGTGAACCGGAGCAGTAGAACAAAACAAAAAGAACCATCCATGAAGTAGGGACAGACCCAAACTCTATCTTCGTCGTCAGGATGCCGGAGAAGTAGAATAGAACAAATAGAACCTATCCACAAACTAAGAACAGACTCAAACTTGTTTTCTCCTGATCAGTGTGCCTCTAGATCGATGTTTCTCTGATTTTGGGGTCTTCTGAACTAGGTGTTCTTAATTGCATATCCAAGTGATCATGTTGTTTCAAAACACGCTACTAGTTATGGGTCTTCTTGATCTTCGTGTTAACTAAGTTGCATCACTGCTGATGGTAAGCGGATATAGTTATCTTAGGACTAGACTAGAATCTCTCAGCTTGCTGATGGTAACCAACAAACCATTATGTCTTTAGCTCCACTAATTAACAGAAGATGATCAAGAAGATAATAATCCTTTTGTATCATGTGAGGATCGTCCTCTTTTTGTATCTATAGATGCATCTCGCTGATGATAGCAACTAAGTGCAGTCAACAGAGATATAGGCATATAACCACTGAGTTATTTTTTAATTATGTACTATTTACTAAGTTCAATCATAATTTTAGTTTACGGGTGCATGTTGCTGCTATGTTGGTTCACTTACATTTATCTCTACTTCGCACTCACTCTGATTCCTTTTTGTATTTATATTGATAGGGTAGAATTACTTTTAATGATGGATTTCGACGGACAATGCACCTTGGAGTAGACCAAAACCGAAATATAAGGGTAAGTTGTTTGTTGTACTATGATTTATGTATAAACTTTAAATTCTATTAATATAATGATTTGTCATTTTTAGGAGAAGAATATTCAAGTACCTAACCGTATGAGGCATGGCATTGATGAAGAGCAGCACACCATTTGCAGGAATATGGAGACATTATAGATCTTAAGAGTTTCTAGCATGATATGTTCATTGTCATCAATCTCAAAATTTTGAACCATATGTACTCTTTATTTATATCAACGTTGAGCACACAATGTATGGATAATATTTTGCTTCAATAACAAAATTTGGTTTGAGGTGATTTAACATTTTTATTTGTCATTTTGGTGTTGAATCTTCTTATGATGCCATGTGAATTAGTATAACAATTTTGCTTGAGGTTATGTATACAAAGTTTTTATTTAAAATTTGATATTCACTATAGTAACAATTAATTATCATTTAATAAATCATTCAATAATCAATAACAAAATCATTTACAATAGTCCCTCATAAATATATTGACGAAGGTCCAGATTGACCATCAAAATTGCATTGATGACGACCACATAGCCCCTCAAAAATATATTCTCCAGGACCATCAAGTCCCTCAAAAATGTATTCATGAAGGCTAAATAGTCCCTCAAAAATGTATTCATGAAGGCTAAATAGTCCCTCAAAAATGTATTTATGAAGGCTAAATAGTCCCTCAAAAATGTATTTATGAAGGCTAAATAGTCCCTCAAAAATGTATTTATGAAGGCTAAATAGTCCCTCACAATTGTATTCATGAGGGCCACTAGTATTTGTCACGTGAGTTCTCTTCACGGACCATTTGTGAGGGCCAGACCCTCAACCGTCCCTATTTCTGAGGGCCTGTAGAGAGGGGTTTGTGACAGGACTCTCCCGTGAATAATGGCCTAGTTTTTTGTAGTGCGATCTACTACAAGACGACCAAAATAGCAGCATGTCCATCTCTTGCCTTCTACTGCTCTTCTTGCTGCTCGGCTGCAACTCCGCGACCACCACCATGACTAGCTCGACCACCTAAAAAGGTTATAAACCAGTGGGGTGAGACACATAGTCCCAGCGAGAAACATAACTCCCTGTCGAAACTATAAAACCAAAGGAAGATTAAAGCAACAACAACAAATAATTGATAAAGCGCAGAACAAGAGAAGATTATAAAGTAAAATTATTCATACCATCAAGCTTACCAAGATGTACGGAAGGCAGATAACCAAGTATTCTTTATGGAACATGATCAATAAGATAAGATTTATAAGATCTTACCGCATAACACAAGGAACGTATAAGTAACTACAAGTATAACAAGATTAACTACACAAGCAAGGCCTCAACCAATGTTTCGTATTTTGCCTTAAGCAGTAATTACTATTCGACTGGATTACGTATTATTATGCCCTGAGGAAGTGAGCTGTATTGCTCAAATCCAACCTTCAGTTGCGAAACCCAAGCTAGTGCCATACAAGGTCAATGGAAGAACCAGACTCCACGACCTCCCACCTCGTGGTCAGTGCATGAGTACAACACAAGTAGGATCGCAATCTCATGCTTAAGTGGCCTCAGCCATAGGGTCAGCTCCCGTAGGCTACCCTCTTCCTAGCCCACCTCGGTACAGGTTCGGCGCTAGTGAAACGGAGCCACAGGCCAGTTCACTGTGCTCTGAGCCATGAACACATTCATGCTCCCATATCACATATCATGAGCCATGGGCCTGTTCACCATGCTCAATACATATCCCGAGTCTGCAACCGCAGTTGCACTTGAATCCTCACTATTTTAGGCTAGGAGAAACCACGCATACTCAACAATATGCGCTCTGGGTTAACCCGCAGGAGAACCCGTTTCACCATCACCAGCTCCTGACGATGATGGATCTATGGCCAGGGCAAACTACATGATATGTTCCACTGTGATTAGTTAGTATATTTTAAGTGGATTGGTGAGGCAATCAAGTTGTATAGCATGCAGACCATAACAAGAATAAATAACCTGAAACTCAACATCATGCTTTTACTGTCATCAACATCATCCTGGTCTATCACCATGATCCAACATTTCATTTCCAAGGGATCTCAATCCCTCATCACATAGTGTCACTGCCTCTCAAGGCTTACATCATCATCATTAGAGAATAACATCTTATTAAGGCACTCTAGCCAAACTTAGGTCTTCTGACCAAACACACCATGCATGTTATCTCATCAACAAAAGTAACCATTCGAGTAGTGTTACTCAAACATATATACCTCATAGCCCTTTACCTGGCTATGCATCTGTACCTGCATGGTTAGTATGCACAATCATCATAGATTATCAGAAGAGTTATATTATCAACATAGGGCAGTACTGATGATTATATACTTTATCATTCATGCCTCAACCTGTGACCATAGGCATAGGTCATATCATCATGCAAACATGATCATAAACACAGGTGCTACCATGTCAATCTACATAGATGTGATCCATTATATCAATTATCAAACATGTCAGGGATCACTGTCATCAACCAAACGTGAAAGCATGTACAAAAACTATCATAATGATTTTCTAGAAGGAATAAGACCCTGACTAGAAGCGCCCACTACCTTCACTAAAGGTGTGACGGATAGGGCAAACTCGCCAAAGGTAGGTATCAGGCAGGGTACTCTCCCATATCGTCCAACAATATCACCCATGCAACAATCCAACAAACTAGCCACCTATCGGCCAAGCAAACCAGCAAGGGTGTCCGGCTACAACATGTATCAGGCAACAAGGAACCAAGCCAGCTCGTGTAGTCATGTGTAGCTTGCAACGTTGTGTCATGCAACGCAGGGACAACATCCACAGGGCCTGTCGGGTAGCTGAGCCTATGAGCGTGTCATGCACAAGGTGTATCGGGCAGCACCACTAGACAAGGCATAATGTCGAAGGGGATAACAACACCAAGCAACCAATAGTGTTAGGCGTGTCGGGAAGGATACACAACCAGGTGTGACGCCCGACACACACACACAAGGGTAAAGGCCAACGTTCTACTCATCTAGGTATAACAGCCAGGGCACAACCTCAAACGACAGTAAGGAAAGCATGTCGTCCAGCTAGCTAACCACATCTATCGGCCAACACACAAAGCCAAGGCCAAGGGTGATGCCCACCATAGAACCAGCTAACAAGCTTCCACAACATCAGGGTATAACGAGGTTAAGTGTGTCGGGAAGGGTACTTATCATGGTGTGATGCTCGACACAACAAGGCAGGAGCCAGGTGTGTGAAGATACCACTCCACAAGGTCATCATCAACCTCAAACACAAGGGCACCAAAACCCTAAAGGATCGAGAAGATGACTCACCTCTCAACAACCAAGAGAGAGGGGTCTTGCGCACCTCTTATCACCAATCGGGCAACACAAGGTTCAACCACAACCAAGGTTTACAAGCACCACATAGCTCACCTTTCAAGTCCATGGTGAGAGGAGGGTGTTGCCCAAGCCACTAGAACACAAGCTCACCTCTCAACTTTAACGAGAGAGGAGTATTTCCCATATTACTAGAACTCAAGCTCACTCCTCTAGACCAAGGAGAGAAAGGGGTGTTGCTCACCAAGAAACCCTAGAACATAGGTTCGGCCAACAAGGTACAACTAAGCAAGAAACTAAACTAGCAACATGCATAGCCGATATGATCATAAGCAACATATAAGAACATAAAAGAAGGTAGTGTAGTTAAGGTTAGGAGTTATGTAACCCGCCTTAAGCAAGCTCCAAGCTCCTAGCTCCAAGCTCCAAGAACCACTAAGGAAGAAGAGCAAGACACTCTAGGGTTTGGCCACCACTAGAGGAAGAAGGAGACTCGAAGGAAGATCGTCCACCAAGCTTGCAAAGGAAAGGGGTGATGTCATGCACCAAAGGAGAAGGAGACTAAGGAACTAAAGGGATCCTTAGCAAGAGAAAGGAAACACATATATAAGAAAGGATGGAGGAGAAACCAAGGTAGAACAAAGCAAGGTGTCACCCACCTAGGAACACTTGTCCATGGCAAAGCCACCACTCTAACATGCCCTACACACATGTCTAAGGCCATTGCCACATGCAAGCATCAAGAACCAAGTGTCCACTAGTGGTGGAACAAACGAGGTCAAAGAGGGTCAAAGGGTCCATGGGCGACACACCTCCACACCATGGCCGATACACCCACACCATGGCTGACACACACACCCTGGGTGACACACCACTGGATGACACAAGCACAGGCCGACACACCTAGGCTGACACAGGGCACTCTTGCCCGACACAAGGTCTAAAGAATCAAAGACAAAGCACCAAAAAGCCCAACAAGCTCAACCAAGCCCAAAGGAACTCAAGCAACGAGCCCAAACCTTCCTCTCAACACTAGAGGAAGCAAGTAGAGGGAGGAACACCTCACAAGGTGGCAAACTTGCCCTCAAACCCTAGACTTGGGTTAATTGCAAGTAGAACCTCCAGCTCTCAACAAAGCACTGACAAACCCTAATCACCACCTAAGGTGATTAGCAAGAAACTAAGCATCAGGGTTAAGCAAAACAAACAGGATAAGCCCTAAATGGAGGTCACGGTCCTTACAACTCCCATCTCAACCCATGTGAAATCCAAACAATGATGACACTTTCATGGGAAATGCTCAAAGTTCATATGCTCCACCTTCATATCAAGAACCACCCAACCCTTATGCTCCACCATCTCCTCCAGCTCCTTTCAACTATCAATATGATCTACCTCCACCTCACTCATACCAAAAACCCCCTCGGCAATATCACCCCCATCCCTAACAGTCACAAGCACAAAAACAACCAAAGCCACAATTAATCCTTCAAAATCCCAACTCACCCCACCAAAGATCACCACCACCTCAATAGACACAACCAAATCCACAAGCTTCCACTTCCTCTAGCCATGAGCATGTAAAGGCGGCAATAGTTTCGAGGAGTGGCCGGACATTGGAGCAGCCCCATGAAACTATTTTTGGTAGTGCATCCAGTGAGGATAGAGGTGACACTGTGATCAAATAGGTTGATACTGAGATCCAGAGTGATGATTCCGTGACAAGAACTAGAGTTGATATTGTGACACCGAGCAGTGATGACATGAGTCCCATGATTTGAGTTGATGAGTATGTTGATTTGATCCATTTGGGAGCCCAACTTTCCCCATTTCTTTATGCTCTTAATGAGCCTTATGTTGAGAGAATAAAGAAGAAACATATTGAAGATATCATGGAAACTTTCAAACAAGTGAAGATAAACATTCCTTTGCTTGATGCGGTCAAGCAAATCCATTCCTATGCCAACTTTCTAAAAGTTGTGCACCTTTAAAAGGAAAACAATGGGGAGAATGCCAAAGAAAGTCAAGCTCTCTGAGCAAGTGAGCTCAATTCTATAACACACCATGCTGAGAAAGAGGAAAGACCCTGGTTGTGGCAACACATCCCGCTATCACACAGACAACGAGGTGTTATACAAAAACATACGGAAATCACCATAACCACCGATTACCAAAAACACGGGTTAATTAAAATTGATTGCAGAAAGCGGAATAACTGAGAAACTATTACATTTAGGTCCTCATCCTGCAAGGAAACAGGTTATATAAAAACATATACAAGATCTTGACACGTGTCCACAACTTAGGAGATCAGCTGTCTTGCCATCACATGAGTTCATCACCTGTTATATATACATAACGACCCACATCCAGCCAGCAGTAGGATATACAAAACATCATCAGAAATACATCGTGAAACCACATCAAAACACCTCCAAAGACTTGAGAGTACAGGGATGACTCTAAGACTCTACTATAAGATGACAAAAATAGCAACGTGTCCATCTCTTGCCTTCTACTGCTCTTCTTACTACTCAGCTGCAACTCTGCGACCACCACCACGACTAGCTCGACCACCTAAAAAGGTTGCAAACCAACGGGGTGAGACACACAGTCCCAGCGAGAAACATAACTCCCCGCCGAAACTACAAAACCTCAGAAAGATGAGAGCAACAATAGCAGATAACTGATAAGAGGTATAACAAGAGCAGTTTATAAAGTAAAGCTATTCATACCATCAAGCTTACCAAACTGTACGGAAGGAAAATAACCAAGTATTCTTTATGGAACATGATCAACAAGATAAGATTTATAAGCTCTTTTTGCATAACATAAGGAACATATAAGTAACTGCAAGTATAACAAGATTAATTACACAAGCAAGGCCTCAACCAATGTTCTGTATTTTGACTTAAGTAGTAATTACTATTTGGCTGGATTACATATTATTATGCCCTGAGGAAGTTAGCCGTACCGCTTAAATCCAAACTTCGGTTGTGAAACCCAAGCTAGTGCCATACAAGGTCAATGGAAGAGCCAGAATCCACGACCTCCCACCTCGTGGTCAGTGCACGAGTACAACACAAGTAGGACCGCAGTCTCATGTTTAAGTGGCCTCAGCCATAGGGTCAACTCCCACAGGCTACCCTTTGCCTAGCCTGCCTCGGTACAGGTCTCGCCGCTAGTGAAACGGAGCCACGTGCCTGTTTACCGTGCTCTGAGCTATGAACGCATTCATGCTCCCTTATCACATATCCTGAGCCATGGGTCTGTTCACCATGCTTAATACATATCCCGAGTCTGCAACTGCAGCTGCACTCGAATCCTCACTATTTTATGCTAGGAGAAACCTCGCATACTCAACAATATGCACTCTGGGTTAACCCGCAGGAGAACCCGTTTCACCATCACCAGCTCCTGACGATGATGGATCTATGGTCAGGGCAAACTACATGATATGTTCCACTGTGATTAGTTAGTACATTTTAAGTGGATTGTTGGGGGCAACCAAGATGTAACACATGCAAACTATAATAAGGATAAGCAACATGAAACTTTCAACATCATCCTGATTCATCAAAAGGATCCAGCATTACATCGATAAGATCTCAATCCCTCATCACATAGTGTCACTGCCTCTCAAGGCTTACATCATCATCATTAGAGAATAACATCTTATTAAGGCACTCTAGCCAAACTCAGGTCTTCCGACCAAACACACCATGCATGTTATCTCATCAACAAGAGTAACCATCAGAGCAGTGTTACTCAAACATATATACCTCATATCCCTTTACATGGCTATGCATCTGTACCTGCATGGTTAATATGCACAATCATCATAGATTATCAAAAGAGTTATATTATCAACATAGGGCAGTACTGATGATTATATGCTTTATCATTCATGCCTCAACCTGTGACCATAGGCATAGGTGATATCATCATGCAAACACAATCATCAACACATGTACTACCATGTCAATCTACATAGATGTGATCCATTATATCAATTATCAAACATGTCAGGGATCACTGTCATCAACCAAACATGAAAGCATGTACAAAAACTATCATAAAGGTTTTCTAGAAGGAACAAGACCCTCACTAGAAGCGCCCACTACCTTCACTAAAGGTTTGACGGGTAGGGCAAACTCGCCAAAGGTAGGTATCGGGTAGGGTATTCTCCCATATCGTCCAACCATATCAACCATGCAACGATCCAGCAAACTAGCCACCTATCGGCCAAGCAAACCAACAAGGTTGTCGGGCTACCACGTATCGGGCAACAAGGAACCAAGCCAGCTCGTGCACTCATGTGTAGCTTGCAACGATGTGTCATGCAACACAGGGACAACAGCCACAGGGCCTATCGGGCACCTGAGCCTATGAGCGTGTCGTGCACAAGGTGTATCGGGCAGCACCACTAGACAAGGCATAACGCCTAATGGGATAACAGCACCAAGCAACCAACAATGCTAGGCGTGTCAGGCAGGATACACAACCAGGTGTGATGCCCGACACACACACACAAGGGTAAAGGCCAACATTCTACTCATCTAGGTATAATGGCTAGGTCACAACCTCAAACGACAACAAGGAAAGCATGTTGTCCAGCTAGCTAACCACATCTATCGGTTGACACACAAAGCCAAGGCCAAGGGTGATGCCCACCACAGAACCAACTAACAAGCTTCCACAACATCAGGGTATAACGAGGTTAAGTGTGTCAGGAAGGGTACTTATCATGGTGTGATGCCCGACACAACAAGGCAAGAGGCAGGTGTGTGAAGCCCAACACAACACCACAACAGTTCGACCAAGGTTCTAGCCAAACATAAGGTCATCATCAACCTCAAACACAAGGGCACCAAAACCCTAAAGGATGAGAAGATGGCTCACCTCTCAACAACCAAGAGAGAGGGGTCTTGCACACCTTCTTATCACCAATCGAGAAACACAAGGTTCAACTACAACCAAGGTTTACAACCACCACATAGCTCACATTTCAAGTCCATGGTGAGAGGAGGGTGTTGCCCAAGCCACTAGAACACAAGCTCACCTCTCAACTTAAACGAGAGAGGTGTATTTCCCATATTACTAGAACTCAAGCTCACTCCTCTACACCAAGGAGAGAAAGGGGTGCTGCTCACCAAGAAACCCTAGAATATAGGTTCGGCCAACAAGGTACAACTAAGAAATAAAATAAACTAGAAACATGAATAGCCGATATGATCATAAGCAACATATAAGAACATAAAATAAGGTAGTGTAGTTAAGGTTAGGAGTTATGTAAACCGCCTTAAGCAAGCTCCAAGATCCTAGCTCCAAGCTCCAAGTACCACCAAGGAAGAAGAGCAAGGCACTCTAGGATTTGGCCACCACTAGAGGAAGAAGGAGACTCCAAGGAAGATCGGCCACAAATCTTGCAAAGGAAAGGGGTGATGTCGTGTACCAAAGGAGAAGGAGACTAAGGAACTAAAGGGATCCTTAGCAAGAGAAAGTAAATGCATATATAGGAAAGGATGGAGGAGAAACCAAGGCAGAACAAAGCAAGATATCGCCCACCTAGGGACACTTGTCCATGTGCAAAGCCACCACTCTAACATGCCCTACACACATGTCCAAGGCCATTGCCACATGCAAGCATCAAGCACCAAGTGTCCACTAGTGGTGACACAAACGAGATCAAAGAGGGTCAAAGGGTCCATGGGCGACACACCTCTACACCATGGCCAACACACCCACACCATGGCCGACACACACACCCTGGGCGACACACCACATGATGACACAAGCACAGGCCGACACACCTAGGCCGAAACAGGGCACTCTTGCCCGACACAAGGTCCAAAGAAGCAAAGACAAGGCACCACAAAGCCCAACAACCTCAACCAAGCCCAAAGGAACACAAGCAACAAGCCCAAACCTTCCTCTCAATACTAGAGGAAGCAAGGAGAGGGAGGAACACCTCACAAGGTGTCAAACTTGCCCTCAAACCCTAGATTTGGGTTAATTGCAAGTAGAACCTCCAGCTCTCAACAAAGCACCAACAAACCCTAATCTCCACCAAAGGTGATTAGCAAGCAACTAAGCATCAGGGTTAAGCAAAACAAATAGGATAAGCCCTAAATGGAGGTCAGGGTCCTTACAAGCTAACCCACTACAAAGGGATTTCGTCCCCGAAATCTGAAGAGAAAAGCGAGGGATACTTCCTCCTCATCTCTTCCTCAAGCTCCCACGTGGCTTCCTCAACGCCATGATGATGCCAAAGAACCTTCACAAGAACCAGGTCCTTCCTCTTCAACTTCTTAACTCTTCTGTCAAGGATCTCCACAGGACCTTCCTCATAGGTCACATCTTCATCAAGCTCAACTTCGACTGGATGTATCACTGTTCCTGTATCTGGATGAATTTTCTTCAGCATACTGACATGGAATACTAGATGTAACCTGTGCAACTCTGGCGGCAGCTCCAACTCATAAGCTACTTTGCCAACTCGTGCTATGACCGGGTATGGCCCCATATATGGGTGCGAGCTTACCCTTCCGGCCAAACCTTAGCACACCATTCCGTGGTGAGACTTTAAGATACACTTTGTCTCCTACTTAGAACTCCAAAGGTTTTCGGCGATTGTCTGTGTAAGACTTCTGTCTGTCCTGTGCCGCTTTCAACTATTGCTGTATCACTTTGATCTTTTTTTGTCGTCTGTTGCACTAACTCAGGACCCAAAAGCTGATATTCACCAGACTCATACCAACACAAAGGAGATCTACACTTCCGTCCATATAAGGCCTCATAAGGAGCCATGTCAATGCTCCGTTGATAACTATTGTTGTAGGAAAACTCTATCAAACTGAGATGCATGTCCCAACAACCTAGGAACTACAAAACACAAGTTTGAAGGAGATCCTCCAAAGTCTGAATAGTCCTCTCAGAATGTCCATATGTCTGCGGGTGGAAGGTGGTACTGAACCTCAACTGCGTTCCAAATGCTTTGTGCAACTGTTCCCAGAAATGACTCGTGAACTGAGGACCTCTGTCTGAAACTATCATCGCTGGCACACTGTGCAAACATACTATCTCTGTTATGACCCGCGTCGAGCTTATCCGGTAAGTATGCTGTTAAGCATGTGATTAGCTGATGTGCTAAGTTTAAGCCTGTTTTTGTTATTAATGTTTAAAACGGATAAGATATGTGCTTAGTGTGTTTTCTTGCTTCTAAAGCGTGTAGGACCTTACACTTGAAACGTTGCCAGAGAAATCGTTCGAATCCGACCTTCGAGTCAAAAGTTGCAAGTTTTGGGCTTATAGGGACCCGTTTGTAATTTTTGAAAGTTTTGAACTTTGCGATTCGGCCCCTAGGTTTTCTTCCTTATTCTCTCCTTTTCACTTAACTCGTTTCACTTTCTTAGAAACGAGAGAACACAGGAAGCGTTCTCCTTCCTTGCGTGAGAGAGAGAGAAAGAGAGAGAGAGAGGGAGTTGAGAAGGGAGAAATGTCAGAGCTTCGTTTTGCTCCGATCAGCTGCTGCAGCTCGTCCTCTTCCCTCCGTTGATCGTCTTCTCCATCAATTCGATCCGGATTTGCAGCTGAAGCTACGGTTACAGGGAAACGGCTTGAGGATTGGGGCGCAAGGAGCAGCCCTAGCTCGTTTCTTTCCTCCCTTCAGGTGCGGTTTAGTGATGTGTATCGTTCGCGAACGTTTTGTGGTGTTTGTTCGAGATTTGCCCGACGATTCGAGAGAAATCAACATCTGCAGCCCGGTTTTTGTTTTCTGCCTGTGCGCGGTTCGGCCGAGTTCCTATTCGGTCGGCCGAGTTGCATATTAGGGCAATCGTGCTGTGTTTTTGGGTCGGCCGAGTTTGGGTCTTGGTTCGGCCGAGTTTCTTAATTAGATAAACGAACAGCGTTTTTGTCGGCCGAGTTTGGTCCTAATCGGCCGAGTTTCCTTGTAGGTTTATAAAGCGGTGTGTCGGTCGGCCGAGTTCCCCAGGGGATCGGCCGAGTTCCCTGCTGGTCGGCCGAGGTTGGTCGGCCGAGTTTCAGATTCTGGGAAGTGTTCGACCGAGTTCCATAGTGATCGGCCGAGTTTCAAGTGGTGAGTGGCAGTTCATTTAGAAATCATTATTTAACTCATTTTATATGCTTATTTGCTTCAGTATCAGTTGATATGACCTATGAACAGTGTAACATGTACTTTTTAGTATGATAAGTTCATTGGAACTTGAAATGCGTGATAAGAATGATGAGAAAGAGGAAATTCTGTGTTTTACAGTTGTAATGTGATATTTCTGTTAAATTGTTTATTTGTTAGTTAATTAATAGATCTAGATGCCCTAACACCGTAGAACCCCTTAGACAGGTCTGCAACTTTGGGGTGAAACTCGTGTTGCAACATCATCCGTTCTTGTGTCACGGACAAACGAGGAAAGAGAGGCAGTGTCCAACAACAATCGTGCTTGTGTCACGATGGCACTGCGAAAACAAAAGAAAACATGGTTATCTAACATTATTCGTGCTTGTGTCACGAAGGTAACCCTGTGAGACTCTCCGCCGGTGTACTCAGGTTAAAGGAGAAGTCAGGAGCACACGTGGTTGTGCAGTACACGTGGTTGTGCGTTGAGGCCGAGGAGCCTGGGTCCTGTGCAGACCAGGACGAGTAGTCAGACTTAGCACTTCCCGGGTGTGTCGCTAAGTCTTGTACGGTGGGACCGTAGCATGAACTTGCTGCGGATCTTTATATGCAGAGTACACTGCATATATTTAGGGCATAATAATAAAATGGATAAATAATCAAGTAGGTTCACAGTAAATTTATATAACTGTTTATTTACCTGAAATACCTGTTGATGCTTAGAAGTGTGGTTATTATCTGTATATTTGCTATGCTAATAGAACTGCCCTATTTGAACTGTATATTTGTTTATTTCAGTTTATAAACCTGACGAGTTGTTTAGGGATAGCTAAGTGAAATGTTATTCACTGAGCGAGTAGGCTCATCCCTCTACTCAAACATTTTTTCAGGTCAGCATCAGCATCAGGAGTCGGAAGGATCGTTTCATCCTAGCGCCTAGTTGATAGAAGGTTTGTAGTTAGTCTAGTTAGAGGTCTCTTAGTCCATTCCCCTCGATCCTCGGGACAAGGTGTGAGTGAGAGAGAGAATGTGTACAAGATGTAAATTAAATGTTATGCTTTCTTTATGTTAATCAATGTATTATGCTGTAGACCTTGCTTGTATCTTTAATCAGTTAAATAGAGAAGTTTCTGCAGTTTGTTTAGATCTTGTTTGCAACTCAAACTTGGTTATCATTTAAATGTTTTTAATCGTTTTAAAAAGTGACGAGTGGTTGGTTATGTGTTAATCCCACCTGTCGTGCCCTAATTTCGGGGTTTGTGGTTAATGTGAGATTGGGGCGCGACAATTTTTGGTATCAGAGCATAGGTTGAGTACATGAATACTCTAAATCAAGGTCAGGGGACGATAAGAGACCAATAGGATTAAGGTTTAGGTGTCTTTCTTCTATCTGTAGTTTTCTAACAGGAAATGTTCTGTTATATCATTGCAGATGGCAGAAAGAGGTTTTAATCGTGATGATCAGGCTGAGAGCCATGTTGGCCCCGATCCTTTGTACTTGGGTCCAGGTGGTGGTGACCACGTGGATGAAGCATCTCGTATGTATAGGATGTTTTTGGAGACCAGGGAGAAGTACAAGGCTGATAGACGAGCTTCTACTTCTACCAATAGTAAGGATCTGATGCGATCGTATGAGCTTGTAAAGAAGCTCGGTGGTACAGAATTCAGTGGTACTACAGATCCCGCCGAAGCTGATGAGTGGTTTAGACAGATAGAAAAGGTCTTTCGTCTGATGGAACTTCTAGAAGATAAGAAGATCAATCATGCAGTCTATCTTTTAACAGGCGATGCAGAGTTGTGGTGGCGTGGTGTGGAAGAAAAGAGGGGAGGTACAGAGCTTTCCTGGAAGGATTTCTCTGAGGAGTTTCATCTCAAATTCTATCCACCCACTTTTCTTAATGAGAAAATCAGGCAGTTACAGAATGTCAAGCAGGGGAACATGACAGTTACTGAGTATGAAGCGCTTTTCACACGGTTGGCGAACTTCTGTCCACAGCTTGTTCCCGATAACATAGAGAGATGTAGAAGGTTTCAGGAAGGACTAAGGCCAGAGATTCGGCATACAGTTTCTGCTACTAGCAGGAGGAACAGAGAGAACTTTGGTGAGTTTGTCGAGGCTGCTAGACAGGTTGAAGAATCTGTGAATGCTGAAAAGGTGCCTGAGTCTAAGAAGAGATTTGCAGACTTCAGTAGAGGGCAATCCAGTAGCGGATACAGAGGTGGAGGTAGAGGTTTCTTTTCTAAACTTGGGCGTGGCTTGGGTTGTTTCGGCAGGCAAAGATCTGAGAATGTCACTACTTCTAGAGGCAGAGGAGGATACGACCCATGAAGATGGGGCAGTGCCGATAGTGGACAGTCTTCTGGGTCGTCAATGTCAGTGACAGGTCCTCAGAGGCAAGAGTTACCTCCATGTGACAAATGTGGAAGGCCACATACTGGACCGTGTTGGAGTTCTGGTTGTTATGCCTGTGGACAGATAGGACATGTCAAAAGGGAATGTCCTCAACTTCAACAAGCAGCATCGCAAGCTTTCCAGCCTCAATACCATGATGTTCCGAGTTCCTCTGTGGCTTCTGGTTCTAGAGGTGGTGGAGTGTCTAGTGGCAGGAGTGGTCAGAGAGGACAGCGTGGCAGAGGGAGAGCTTCAGCACGTTTCTTTTCTTTGACACCTCAGGAAGGTATAATCTCTTCACAAGTTGTTACAGGAGAGATGTTTTTGTTTAATAGCATACCAGTTTCAGTTTTGATAGATCCGGGAGCTACTCACTCTTTTATACGACGTTCTTTAGTTGGTGAACTTAATCTGTTAACTCAAGAGTTGACAGATGAGTTAGTGTTGAGGGTTCCACTAGGTGGACCAACAGTTTTATCCGAGTCTTGTCCCAGATGTTTGTTATCTTTTGGAGGTTTCACCTTTGCTGCTAATCTCATACCCTTAGATGTAAATACCTTTCAAGTCATCTTGGGTATGGATTGTCTTGAAACATATCGAGTGCAACTCGATTATTGGAAGAAGGAAGCTACCTTTCAACTAGGGGAATTTTCTTGTGTCTTTACTGGAGACAGGAAAGTTCTGCCTACGTGCATAATATCAGCTACTGTAGCTGATAAGATGCTACAGAAAGGATGTGAAGCGTTCCTTGCTCATGTGGTTGACACCAGAGCGGAGAAGAGCACCACCAGTGTTTATGATGTGCCTGTAGTTCGTGAGTTTTCTGATGTTTTTCCAGAGGAGTTACCAGGCTTACCTCCTGTTAGAGATATTGATTTTGAAATTCATATATATCCAGGTAGTCATCTAGTAGCACTGCCAGCCTATAGAATGGCACCTGCAGAGTTGAAGGAACTCAAGGTGAAGTTGCAGGAGTTTCTAGATAAGGGTTTCATTAGACCCAGTTCTTCACCGTGGGGTGCTCCAGTCCTGTTTGTTAAGAAAAAGGATGGTACCATGCGTCTCTGTATAGATTACAGGCAACTAAATAAGATCACTATTAAGAACAAGTATCCATTGCCGAGAATAGATGATCTGTTTGATCAGTTGCGTGGAGCGACGATCTTTTCTAAAATTGATTTGAGATCTGGATATCATCAGCTCAGAATAAAGGCTTCTGATATTCCCAAAACAGCTTTCAGAACCAGGTATGGGCATTTTGAGTTTTTGGTCATGTCGTTTGGACTGACCAATGCCCCAGCAGCCTTTATGGATATGATGAACCGGATTTTCAAACCGTTCCTAGATCAATTTATTGTAGTCTTTATAGATGATATTCTGATCTACTCCAGAGACGATGCACAGCATGAGCAACACCTGAGAGTAGTGTTGCAGTTGTTGAGACAACACCAGTTGTTTGCTAAATTTAGCAAGTGCGAGTTCTGGTTGGCCGAGATAGCATTTCTTGGACATGTTATCTCGAGAGGTGGAGTTAGTGTTGACCCTAAGAAAGTTGATTCTGTACTTCAGTGGGAACAACCTAAGACTCCTACTGAGATCAGAAGTTTCTTGGGATTAGCAGGTTATTACAGAAGGTTCATACAGAACTTTAGTGTGTTAGCATCACCCTTGACACGCTTGACAAGGAAAAATGTACCGTTTGTTTGGTCTGATAACTGCGAGAAGAGTTTCCATATTTTGAAAAGGAAGTTGACCACAGCGCCAGTGTTAGTGTTGCCTGAGGAAGATAAGGGTTATACAGTGTTCTGTGATGCTTCTAGGAGAGGGTTGGGCTGTGTACTGATGCAAGAAGGCAAAGTTGTGGCTTACGCATCTAGACAGCTTAAGAAGAATGAAGAGAATTACCCTATTCATGATTTGGAATTAGCTGCTATAGTTCATGCTCTTAAGACATGGCATCACTACCTATATGGTGAGACATGTCAGGTGTTTACAGACCATAAGAGCTTGAAATATATCTTCACTCAGAAAGATTTGAATTTGAGACAGTGCAGATGGCTTGAGTTGATTAAAGACTATGATGTGACAATCGATTACCATCCTAGTAAGGCGAATGTTGTAGCTGATGCCTTGAGTAGAAAGTCAAGTTCAACAGCCAACGCATTTTCTATGGCATGTTTCAAGAGAGACTTGCTTGTAGATATGCGAAAATTGAACTTGGACTTGGATGTGACTGGACAAAGTGGGTTGATTGCTCAGATGCAAGTCAGACCTACTTTTTATAATCAGATTAAGGAATTATAGCAGAGTGATGATGAGTTGTGGCAAATCATGCAGGATATGTCAGAAGGTAAGAGAACAGAGTTCAGGTTTTCTGATGAAGGCATGTTGTATCTTCATGATAGGTTATGTGTACCTGGAAACAGTGAGTTGAAACAGCAGATTCTTGAAGAAGCGCATACTTCTATGTATGCTATGCATCCAGGTAACACAAAGATGTACAGGAACCTCAAAGAGCTGTACTGGTGGTCTGGTATAAAAAAGGATGTGGCTGAATACGTGGCTAGATGTGGAGTGTGTCAGCAGGTTAAGGCTGAGCATCAGAAACCTGCTGGTACTTTGCAGTCGCTTCCTATAACAGAATGGAAATGGGAACACATCACGATGGACTTTGTGGTAGGATTACCCAGGACGCAGAAGGGTTCAGACTCGATATGGGTGATTGTGGATAGACTAACTAAGTCTGCTCACTTTCTTCCTGTCAAGTCAACCTTTGACGCTTCTAAGCTGGCTAAAGTTTATGTGGATGGGGTAATCAGGTTGCATGGGATCCCAGTTTCCATTATTTCTGACAGAGATCCAAAGTTTACATCTAGATTCTGGAATCAGTTACATCATGTGTTGGGCACAAGGCTGAAGTTTAGTACAGCGTTCCACCCGCAGACAGATGGTCAATCTGAGAGGACCATTTAGACCCTTGAAGACATGCTGAGAGCATGCATGCTACAGTTTAGAGGTAACTGGGAAGAACACTTAAGCCTAATAGAGTTTGCATATAATAACAGTTACCATTCTAGTCTTGGAATGGATCCATATGAAGCTCTTTATGGCAGGAAGTGTAGATCGCCAGTTTGTTGGTATGAGGTGGGTGAGAAGGAAATTCTTGGACCTGAGTTAGTTGATGTAACTACAGAAAAGATATCTGTGATTAGGGATCAGTTAAAAGCTGCTCAGGACAGACAAAAAAGTTATGCAGAAAGACGACGTCGACCTCTTGAGTTTGAGGTTGGCAACGAGGTTTACTTGAAGGTTTCACCGTGGAAGGGAGTGCTGAGGTTTGGCAAGAGGGGTAAGTTGACCCCTAGGTTTATGGGTCCATATCCTATTGTTGAGAGGATTGGACCTGTAGCTTACAGGTTGGATTTGCTGTCTGAGTTGGCAAATCTTCATGATGTCTTCCATGTATCTATGCTGAAAAAGTATCATCCCGGTACAGAAAAGATTGTAGATCCAGAACCGGCGCAGCTTAGAACAGATGTGTCCTATGTTGAAGGACCAGTGCAGATAGTTGATCACCGGATCAAAAAGCTTAAGAACCGGGAGATACCTTTAGTGAAGGTTTTATGGAGAAACCATAATCTTGAGGAAGCTACGTGGGAACTAGAGTCTGAGATGCGTGGCAAGTTTCCTTTTCTCTTCTAGGAATTTCGGGACGAAATTCTTATAAGGGAGGGAGATTGTTACGACCCGCGTCGAGCTTATCCGGTAAGTATGCTGTTAAGCATGTGATTAGCTGATGTGCTAAGTTTAAGCCTATTTTTGTTATTAATGTTTAAAACAGATAAGATATGTGCTTAGTGTGTTTTCTAGCTTCTAAAGCGTGTAGGACCTTACGCTTGAAACGTTGCCAGAGAAATCGTTCGAATCCAACCTTCGAGTCAAAAGTTGCAAGTTTTGGGCTTATAGGGACCCATTTGTAATTTTTGAAAGTTTCGAACTTTGCGATTCGGCCCCTAGGTTTTCTTCCTTATTCTCTCCTTTTCACTTAACTCGTTTCACTTTCTCAGAAACGAGAGAACGTAGGAAGCGTTCTCCTTCCTTGCGTGAGAGAGAGAGAAAGAGAGAGAGAGAGAGGGAGCTGAGAAGGGAGAGACTTCAAAGCTTCGTTTTGCTCCGATCAGCTGCTGCAGCTCGTCCTCTTCCCTCCGTTGATCGTCTTCTCCATCAATTCGATCCGGATTTGCAGCTGAAGCTACGGTTGCAGGGAAACGGCTTGAGGATTGGGGCGCAAGGAGCAGCCCTAGCTCGTTTCTTTCCTCCCTTCAGGTGCGGTTTAGTGATGTGTATCGTTCGCGAACGTTTTGTGGTGTTTGTTCGAGATTTGCCCGACGATTCGAGAGAAATCGACATCTGCAGCCCGGTTTTTGTTTTCTGCCTGTGCGCGGTTCGGCCAAGTTCCTATTCGGTCGGCCGAGTTGCATATTAGGGCAATCGTGCTGTGTTTTTGGGTCGGCCGAGTTTGGGTCTTGGTTCGGCCGAGTTTCTTAATTAGATAAATGAACAGCGTTTTTGTCGGCCGAGTTTGGTCCTAATCGGCCGAGTTTCCTTGTAGGTTTATAAAGCGGTGTGTCGGTCGGCCGAGTTCCCCAGGGGATCGGCCGAGTTCCCTGCTGGTCGGCCGAGGTTGGTCGGCCGAGTTTCAGATTCTGGGAAGTGTTCGGCCGAGTTCCATAGTGATCGGCCGAGTTTCAAGTGGTGAGTGGCAGTTCATTTAGAAATCATTATTTAACTCATTTTATATGCTTATTTGCTTCAGTATCAGTTGATATGACCTATAAACAGTGTAACATGTACTTTTTAGTATGATAAGTTCATTGGAACTTGAAATGCGTGATAAGAATGATGAGAAAGAGGAAATTCTGTGTTTTACAGTTGTAATGTGATATTTCTGTTAAATTGTTTATTTGTTAGTTGATTAATAGATCTAGATGCCCTAACACCGTAGAACCCCTTAGACAGGTCTGCAACTTTGGGGTGAAACTCGTGTTGCAACATCATCCGTGCTTGTGTCACGGACAAACGAGGAAAGAGAGGCAGTGTCCAACAACAATCGTGCTTGTGTCACGATGGCACTGCAAAAACAAAAGAAAACTTGGTTATCTAACATTATTCATGCTTGTGTCATGAAGGTAACCCTGTGAGACTCTCCGCCGGTGTACTCAGGTTAAAGGAGAAGTCAGGAGCACACGTGGTTGTGCAGCACACGTGGTTGTGCGTTGAGGCCGAGGAGCCTGGGTCCTGTGCAGACCAGGACGAGTAGTCAGACTTCGCACTTCCTGGGTGTGTCGCTAAGTCTTATACGGTGGGACCGTAGCATGAACTTGCTGCGGATCTTTATATGCAGAGTACACTGCATATATTTAGGGCATAATAATAAAATGGATAAATAATCAAGTAGGTTCACAGTAAATTTATATAACTGTTTATTTACCTGAAATACCTGTTGATGCTTAGAAGTGTGGTTATTATCTGTATATTTTCTATGCTAATAGAACTGCCCTGTTTGAACTGTATATTTGTTTATTTCAGTTTATAAACCTGACGAGTTGTTTAGTGATAGCTAAGTGAAATGTTATTCACTGAGCGAGTAGGCTCATCCCTCTACTCAAACATTTTTTCAGGTCAGCATCAGCATCAGGAGTCAGAAGGATCGTTTCATCCTAGCACCTAGTTGATAGAAGGTTTGTAGTTAGTCTAGTTAGAGGTCTCTTAGTCCATTCCCCTCGATCCTCGGGACAAGGTGTGAGTGAGAGAGAGAATGTGTACAATATGTAAATTAAATGTTATGCTTTCTTTATGTTAATCAATGTATTATGCTGTAGACCCTGCTTGTATCTTTAATCAGTTAAATAGAGAAGTTTCTACAGTTTGTTTAGATCTTGTTTGCAGCTTAAAATTGGTTATCATTTAAATGTTTTTAATCGTTTTAAAAAGTGACGAGTGGTTGGTTATGTGTTAATCCCACCTGTCGTGCCCTAATTTCGGGGTTTGTGGTTAATGTGAGATTGGGGCGCGACAATCTCATCCACATATACTCGAGCGATCTTCTCGGCTGTATATGTTGTCTTTATTGGTATGAAATGGGTAGACGTCGTCAATCTATCCACGATTACCCAAATGGAATCATGATTCCTAGTTTTCCTGGGTAGACCAACTACAAAATCCATGGTTATATGATCCCATTTCCACTGCGGTATCGGCAGGGGTTGCAACGTACCTGCCGGATTTTGATGCTCAGCCTTGACTTGCTGACAAATTGCACACCTAGCCACGAACTCGGCTACATCTTTCTTCAAGCCGGGCCACCAATACAAATCCTTCAGACTATGATACATCTCAGTGACTCCTGGATGCATAGCATACATTGACGTGTGTGCTTCCTCGAGCACTAACTTCCTCAGATCATCAACATCGGGGACCACTATCCTATCACGATAGAAAACTAATACATCCTCAGACTCATGGAACCCATCATGCTTTTTGCTGCCAACATCGGATCTGGTCAACTGCACTGCATCATCCGTTTGTTGTGCATCCTTGATTTGCTATCTCAACATAGGCTTGACTTGCATATGTGCTAAAAGTCCAGCTAATAAGGAAACTTCAATTTGCACATTCATCTGCCGCAAGGAAACAAACATACCTCGTCTATGGCATACCAAGGAACTCAACTGTGCCTTCTTTGGAGAGAGAGAAGACTTTCAGCTAAGCACATCGACTACCACGTTCGCCTTACCAGGATGATACTCGATGATGCAGTCATAATCATTGATTATCTCCATCCATCGGCGTTGTCACATGTTTAGCTCATTCTGCGAAAAAACGTACTTCAGATTCTTATGGTCTGTAAAGATCTGGCATACCTTCCCATAAAGATAGTGTCTCCAAATATTTAATGCATGAACCACTGCTACCAACTCCAAATCATGAGTCAGATAGTTCTCTTCATGTTTCTTAAGCTGTCGCGAAGCAAAAGAAACCACATGATCTTCCTGCATCAGCACACATCCTAAACTTTTCTTGGAAGCATCGCAAAAAACAACATAGCCTTTTCCAGGCTCTGGCAGTACTAGCACTGGGGCACTGGTCAGCTTCTCTTTCAAACTCTGGAAAGCTTGCTAACAATGATTATCCCAGAAAAAAGGTACATCCTTTCTGGTCAATTTCTTCATTGTCAACGCAATCGTACTGAAGTCTTTGATAAACCTCTAGTAGTATCCTGCCAAACCCAGGAAACTACAAACTTCTGTCGGCGTCTTTGGTTGTTCCCATTCTGCAACGGAATCCACTCTTCGGGTCCACTTTGACTCCTTCTGCAGATATCACATGACCTAAGAAAGTTACTTCTTCCAACCAGAACTCACACTTACTGAATTTGGCATACAATTGATGTTGACGAAGAAGAGTCAACGCTAGTCGAAGATGTCACTGATGCTCTTTCCTATCCTGACTATAGATCAAGATGTCATCTATAAAGACTACAACAAACTGATCTAGGAATGGACGGAACACTCGGTTCATCAAATCTATGGAAGCAGTAGGTGCATTGGTTAGCCCAAACGGCATAACCACAAACTCGAAGTGACCATACCTCGTCCCAAAGGCTGACTTTGGTATATCATCCACCTTAATCCTCAACTGATGATATCTGGACCGTAGATCGATCTTTGAAAACACAGTAGCACCACGCAACTGATCAAACAGATCATCTATCCTCGGTAATAGGTACTTGTTCTTGATCGTGACTTTTTTCAACTCTCAGTAATCTATACATAACCGCATCAAACCGTCCTTCTTAACGAACAACACCAGAGCACCCCAAGGCGATGTACTTGGTCAGATGAAACCCTTGTCCAACAACTCTTGTAACTGCTTCTTGAGCTCTGCCATCTCTACGACAACCATCCTATACGGTGTATGTACAACTGGTTGCGTTCGTGGAACCAAATTGATCTCAAAATCAATCTCTCGGGGTGGAGGAACACCAGGGAACTCATCAGGAAACACATCGGCAAACTCTCAGACAACCGACACCTTCTCAAGGCTTGGACCCTTTGCCTTGGTAGCCACAACGGTATCCACTACGTGGGCTAAGAACGCTTCACATCCTTATCGTAGCAACTTCTCTGCCACCATAGCGGATACTAGACACGTCGGAAGAATCTTCCTATCTCCTTGGAAGATCCACTTCCTACCACCATCATCAAACACAGCTTGCTTGGAACCACAGTCCAAACAACCTTATACTTCTCTAATGTATCCATCCCAAGGATCACATCTAAATCATGCATATCAAGTGGTATAAGATCCACTTGTATACTATGTCCCGGAAAAGATAAGACACAAGATGGACACTCTTCTCGAAGCATCGAGGAACCATTAAGAGGGGTTTCTAACAACAAGCTATCTTTCTTACAGCTAATAGGTAAACGATAGTTCTCAAGCAGACTATAGGCGATAAAAGAGTGTATAGCACCCGGGTCAACCAGAATAGATATAAAGAAAGAAGAAGACATATCATAATGAAATAACTCCATCTGACCTGCCCCCACCCACGGGTTGACTATCGCCTTCGGCTGACTCATATCATAGAATCGAGTCGTTGCTTTCTATCCACGTCATCTGCTTCCTTAAGCAGACGATCCCGCTTGCGACGCCTGACCGCGTCCTCACCCTCTACTACTAGTGGGCTACTGTCTATCTGACCCTTGTTGATTTGGCCTCAGCTGCTGTGTCACTTCAACATCTCTATTTGGGAAATTTGACTTGAAATGCCCTGTCTGACCACAGATATAGCATGCCTTAACTTCAAATCGTGGCCTAGATGGCCATGTCATTGCCACTGAAGATGTAATATGTTCCTTTGACGATGAAGAAACATATCCTCTTCCCTTACTCGGAGACCACTGCGATGGTGTACTGGAACCTCTCATCACGGAAGGTGCTGAAAACCTTGGCTTCTTGAAGCCACCAAACCTTTTTCCCTGGAACTGAGCATGCCTCTTCTTAGACATGGATTCTCTTTTCTCCTTAACTGACCGTTCAATCCTAAGGAAAGATTCCACAAACGTAGCAAACCACTCTCAGTTCTCCAACACAGAAGCAGGTGTAGTCAGCTCAGTACTCAGGCCTTTTTCAAAACGTCTGATCCGCTCGTCATCTGTCACCGCCATGTGAGGACAAAACCTCAACAGGTCCATGAACTTGGCTTCGTACTCAGTGATGTTCATCGTTCCTTGGCGTAAGCGCTGAAACTGACTGATCTTCTCATCCAGATACGTGTTCAGAAAGTATCTACTGACGAACTCGCGTCGGAAAACTTCCCAACTGATTACCTCACTAGGTCGCTTCTCCTCCTCGATGGTCCACTAGTGACCAGCACTACCCTTCATAAGGTAGAAAGCGTGCTTGATTTTTCTGCTTCGGGGATGTCGAGGATTCAGAAAGCCTTCTCAAGACTTGTCAGCCACAGATCTGCATCCCCTGGATCAGCCGTTCCAGCATAGTCTGAAGCTCTGACTCGGCGAAGCCGCTCAAAGGTCTTCCCAATCCCCGATGTTTCACCATGGGGAGCATGTGCTCTCGGCGGAGGCACTGGCAATCTTTCTACAATGAGATCCATCGTAGCCATCATCTTCCCCATAATCTGTTGATAGGCAGGGTGTTCAAGAATGGCTGGGTCAGGTTGGGGGACCTCAGGTACCCGATCTTCATGTGCCTGCCCTATAGCTCCATCAACTGATGCATCATTGCTATTCTCAGCAGCGTGCTCTTTATGGTTCCCAGACATCTTGGCTTTTCTTCCACTGAGGACAGAAGACGATCGTAAGAAAATCTAGAAAACTCACAAGAACATACACAACCTAGTCCTAAATCCCTGTAGACTCAGCGAACCTAGGGCTCTGATACCAAAACTTGTGTCAACACATTCCGCTATCACACAGACAATGAGGTGTTATGTGAAAACGTGCGGAAATCACCATAACCACCGATTACCAAAAACACGGGTTAATTAAAACCGATTGCAGAAAGCGGAATAACTGAGAAACTATTACATTTAGGTCCTCATCCTATAAGGAAATAGGTTATATAAAAACATATACAAGATCTTGACACGTGTCCACAGCTTAGGAGATCAGCTGTCTTGCCATCACATGAGTTCATCACCTGTTATATATACATAACGACCCACATCCAGCCAGCAACATGATATACAAAACATCATCAACTATACATCGTGAAACCACGTCAAAACACCTCCAAGGACCTGAGAGTACAGGGATGACTCTAAGACTCTACTACAAGATGACCAAAACAGCAGCGTGTCCATCTCTTGCCTTCTACTACTCTTCTTGCTGCTCGGCCGCAACTCCGCGATCACCATCACGACTAGCTCGACCACCTAAAAAGGTTACAAACCAGTGGGGTGAGACACACAGTCCCAGCGAGAAACATAACTCCCCGCCGAAACTACAAAACCTCAGAAAGATGAGAGCAACAATAGCAGATAACTGATAAGAGGTATAACAAGAACAGTTTATAAAGTAAAGCTATTCATACCATCAAGCTTACCAAACTGTATGGAAGGAAAATAACCAAGTATTCTTTATGAAACATGATCAACAAGATAATATTTATAAGATCTTACTGCATAACATAAGGAACGTATAAGTAACTGCAAGTATAACAAGATTAACTATACAAGCAAGGCCTCAGCCAATGTTCCGTATTTTTCCTTAAACAATAATTACTATTCGGATGGATTACGTATTATTATGCCCTGAGGAAGTGACCCGTACCACTCACATCCAACCTTCGGTTGTGAAACCCAAGCTGGTGCCATACAAGGTCAATAGAAGAGCCGGACTCCATGACCTCCCACCTCATGGTCAGTGTACGAGTACAACACAAGGAGGACCTCAGTCTCATGCTTAAGTGGACTCAGCCACAAGGTCATCTCCCACAGGCTACCCTCTGCCTAGCTTGCCTCGGTACAGGTCTTGGCTCTAGTGAAACGGAGTCACGAGCCTGCTCACCGTGCTCTGAGCCATGAACACATTCATGCTCCCATATCAAATATCGTGAGCCATGGGCCTGTTCACCATGCTCAATACCTATCCAGAGTCTGCAACCACAGCTGCACTCGAATCCTTACTATTTTTAGGCTAAGAGAAACCTCGCATACTCAACAATATGTGCTCCGGGTTAACCCGCAGGAGAACCCGTTTCACCATCACCAGCTCCTGACGATGATGGATCTATGGCCAGGGAAAACTACATGATATGTTCCACTGTGATTAGTTAGTACATTTTAAGTGGATTGTTGGGGAAACCAAGATGTAACACATGCAAACTATAATAAGAATAAGCAACATGAAACTCTCAACATCATCCTGATTCATCACAAGGATCCAACATTACATTACCATGGGATCTCAATCCCTCATCACATAGTATCACTGCCTCTCAAGGCTTACATAATCATCATTAGAGAATAACATCTTATTAAGGCACTCTAGCCAAACTCAGGTCTTACGACCAAACACACCATGCATGTTATCTCATCAACAAGAGTAACCATCAGAGAAGTGTTACTCAAACATATATACCTCATAGCCCTTTACCTGGTTATGCATCTGTACCTGCATGGTTAGTATGCACAATCATCATAGATTATCAGAAGAGTTATATTATCAACATAGGGTAGTACTGATGATTATATACTTTATCATTCATGCCTGAACCTGTGACCATATGCATATGTCATATCATCATGCAAACATGATCATCAACACAGGTACTACCATGTCAAGCTACATAGATGTGATCCATTATATCAATTATCAAACATGTCAGGGATCACTGTCATCAACCAAACGTGAAAGTAGGTACAAAAACTATCATAACGGTTTTCTAGAAGGAACAAGACCCTCACTAGAAGCACCCACTACCTTCACCAAAGGTGTGACGGGTAGGGCAAACTCGCCAAAGGTAGATATCAGGCAGGGTACTCTCCCATATCATCCAATTATATCAACCATGCAACGATCCAGCAATCTAGCCACCTATCGACCAAGCAAACCAGAAAGGGTGTCGGGCTACCACATGTATCGGGCAACAAGGAACCAAGCCAGCTTGTGCACTCATGTGTATCTTGCAACGCTGTGTCATGCAACGTAGGGACAACAACCACATGGCATGTCGGGCAGCTGAGCCTATCAGTGTGCCGTGCACAAGGTGTATCGTGCAACACCACTAGACAAGGCATAACACCCAAGGGGATAACAACACCAAGCAACCAACAGTGCTAGGCGTGTTGGGCAGGATACACCACCAGGTGTGATGCCCGACACACACACACAAGGGTAAAGGCCAACATTCTACTCATCTAGGTATAATGGCCAGGGTACAACCTCAAACGACAGCAAGGAAACCATGTCGTCCATCTAGCTAACCACATCTATCGGCCGACACACAAAGCCAAGGCCAAGGGTGACGCCCACCACATAACCAGCTAACAAGCTTCCACAACATCAGGGTATAACGAGGTTAAGTGTGTCGGGCAGGGTACTTATCAGGGTGTGATGCCCGACACAACAAGGCAGGAGCCAGGTGTGTGATGCCCGACACAACACCACAATAGGTCGACCAAGGTTCTAGCCAAAGAAGGACATTGGGCAGCATCAACCTCAAGACTATATCGGCCAAGATGCCACTCCACAAGGTCATCATCAACCTTAAACACAAGGGCACCAAAACCCTAAAGGATCGAGAAGATGGCTCACCTCTCAACAACCGAGAGAGGGGTCTTGCGCACCTTCTTATCACCAATCGGGCAACACAAGGTTCAACCACAACCAAGGTTTACAACAACCACATAGCTCACCTTTCAAGTCCATGGTGAGAGGAGGGTGTTGCCCAAGCCACTCGAACACAAGCTCACCTCTCAACTTAAACAAGAGAGGAGTATTGCCCATATTACTAGAACTCAAGCTCACTCCTCTAGACCAAGGAGAGAAAGGGGTGTTACTCACCAAGAAACCCTAGAACATAGGTTTGGCCAACAAGGTACAACTAAGCAAGAAACTAAACTAGCAACATGCATAGCCGATATGATCATAAGAAACATATAAGAACTTAAAAGAAGGTAGTGTAGTTAAGGTTAGGATTTATGTAACCCACCTTAAGAAAGCTCCAAGCTCCAAGATCCTAGCTCCAAGATCCAAGCACCACCAAGGAAGAAGAGCAAGGCACTCTAGGGTTTGGCCACCACTAGAGGAAGAAGGAGACTCCAAGGAAGATCGACCACCAAGCTTGCAAAGGAAAGGGGTGATGTTGTGCACCAATGGAGAAGGAGACTAAGGAACAAAATGGATCCTTAGCAAGAGAAAGGAAACACATATATAGGAAAGGATGGAGGAGAAACCAAGGTAGAACAAAGCAAGGTGTCGCACACCTAGGGACACTTTTTCATGTGCAAAGCCACCACTCTAACATGCCCTACACACATGTCCAAGGCCATTGCCACATGCAAGCATCAAGCACCAAGTGTCCACTAGTGGTGACACAAACGAGGTCAAAGAGGGTCAAAGGGTCCATGGGCGACACACCTCCACAACATGGCCGACACATCCACACCATGGCCGACACACACGCCCTGGGCGACACACCACAGGCCGACACAAGCACAGGCCCACACACCTAGGCCAACACATGGCACTCTTGCTCGACACAAGGTCCAAAGAAGCAAAGACAAGGCACCACAAAGCCCAACAAGCTCAACCAAGCCCAAAGGAACTCAAGCAATGAGCCCAAACATTCCTCTCAACACTAGAGGAAGCAAGGAGAGGGAGGAACACCTCACAAGGTGGCAAACTTGCCCTCAAACCCTAGACTTGGGTTAATTGCAAGTAGAACCTCAAACTCTCAACAAAGCACCAACAAACCCTAATCACCACCAAAGGTGATTAGCAAGCAACTAAGCATCAGGATTAAGAAAAACAAACAGGATAAGCCCTAAATGGAGGTCACAGTCCTTACACCGGTGCTTCCATCATTTCATGTTACATAGGAGCACATCGTATAGACCAAGCCCTTCTAGAGTTGGGTTTTAGCATGAACTTGATGACATATGATGTGTTTGTCGAGCTCCAAATGGGACAATTAGGTCCATCCCATTGCACTTTGCAGTTGGCCGACCGATCAGTGAAGACACCTAGAGGGTGTATTGATGATGTGCTAGTTGGACTTGATGATGAGACTTATGCATTCTTCCCCATTGACTTCATTGTTCTAGATATGGAAAAAGACACAAGAAGAGTACCTATCATCTTGGGGAGGCAATTCTTGGATACAACTGACGCGGTGATCCACGTGAGAACCGTCACCATGTATGTGACAATCATGCACATGAAGATCCAGTTGAACATCTTCAAGTCTTCAGCTATAGCCGAGGTGATAGGCACCACAAAAGAAGATTGATATCTCATTATATGCCTTGATGAGATTGTGGATGAGTGCCTACCTGTGTGGATTCAGAGTGCCACTCAAGGTAGAGGTTAAGATCCCATTGTTGAGTTCCCCGATGATTATGATGAAGTGAATGAGCTAGCTGTGGTGGCTGCAAGTGAGGACTTCCCATCAATTTTTGAGCCATTGAAGAACTCTCTTAAAGATCCTCCAACTCTTGAACTCAAGTCACTCCCTGAAGGATTGAAGTATACATTTATGGGCTCCAATGACACCCTCCCAGTGATTATATCTTCTATTCTCTCTCCAAAACAAGAAGTGGCATTGATGAAAGTCCTAAAGAAGTTAGGGCCATTGGATGGTCCATTGCTGATTAAGGGGTATTCACCCCTCCATTTGTGTGTACAAGATTTATTTGGAGGAGGATGCAAGGCCGAACTGCCAAATGCATAGGTGGTTGAACCTAAAATTGAAGGAAGTTGTGACCCAAGAGGTGGTGAAGCTGTTAGATGCTGGCATTATTTATCTAATTTCTAATAGAACATGGTTGAGTCCCATCTATGTTGTACCAAAGAAGGGTGGGATCACAATGGTGGAGAATTCTGATGGTGAGATGATGCATGTTAGAGAACAGTCCAAATGGAGAATGTGTGTAGACTATAGAAAGCTCAATGGGAAGACTAAGAAGGACCACTATTGTGATGTCCTCAGATTTTCTAAAACTTAATCTGATGTGTGACGTCCAAATTGAAACCCTCGCCTCAGCGAGAATCCCAATTTAAATGCCCCACACTAGGCTAAGAAGAAGAAAATCAGAGGAAGTCATAAGGAAACACAGTCAGTAGCACATGTACATGAACAATAATAAAACCATACACACATGTTCACCATTCAACATATAATTACAACATGAATTGTTACAACATTTGATATTACATATTGAACAACAAACTTATACATATACATGTGCTACAACTAATATAATAGGATCTTAAGACAATAGGTCCACCTGAACATCAGCTCGCCACACAACTCACAACTATCTTGGATCTTCAAGAGCATAACCAAAACCTAAACAAAAGATTACATGCGGTACACGTCAGCGCAATATTCAAGAATATTGTACTGAGTATGCCTACGTGTCTTTTATATACCTCTCATCATATCTTGGCAATAAGATAAAACTAATACTTGGCAACATTAAACAAAATATAAGAAAAGGGGTATAGTTGCACAAAGATATTTGTTACCAGAAGAGAACACATATTTTAGGCACATTTCCATTATATGTAAACTTGATCAACCATATGCACTATTCTACCAAAGAGATTTAGTGCTCACATGTACTATTCAGCCAAAGAGATTTAGTACTTCACAAATGCACTATTCTGACAAAGAGATTTAGTGCTCACATGTACTATTCTGCCAAAGAGATTTATTACTTTCATCAATGCACTATTCTACCAAAGAGATTTAGTGCTATCATATAATGGACCAGATATCTTATGTTTCATGTGTTCATAGAAATAAGTATGTAAAATAATGCAACATATCATACAAGAACAATCATTTCAATCAATATCATATGCCAAGTTTGTACTACTGTATAACGCAAGCATATTGTATAATAAGCCAAGTGAGAGGTAATGGCGTACCTTCCAAAGAGATAGATCATTCTAATCACATGTTCCTCATGTCATCTATATCTTTGTTAAACCTGATTAAGACAAGATCATATATTATCATCAGGTTAACATCCTATTATATCTCATCTTAACCCTAATCGTGTTCATTAGGCTTTCACTTAGTTCATTAGGATATTCCCACTTTTACTTGAATTCTTATCTTAGAATTCTCTTACTGATGTCATATTCCAAATTATGATTCATTGTCTGAACATTATCTTCCATAGCATTTTTGTGCACATTAATTAACCCTAGGTTACACCATTAACTGAGATTAGGGTTTTATAACATGTATTAAGATTCATCTTCATATAACATGGATTGTGTTCATTATTATGATCTCATAATTAAAACTAAGTTTTCAGATACTGATATGAGCTTACGTTGTAAATTTCATCATTTATAGAGCACATATGTATTTATTGCATTTTATTAAGGTTATCAACCCTAATTAGACATACTAAGCACATTACATGATTTCGTACATCATTATGACCATAACTGACATCATATGCATTATGAACATGAAATATGATTTACAGGTATTCTCTCATAATTTTAGGGCATCGTTTGATATATATTATCCATCATATGAGCATTTCACATCTCACATGATATCATTGTTATTAATGCATCAACAACAGGATATTTTGCTTTAATTATGTTCTACTCATTTTTCTGAGAATATCGGTATATTATGTGTATTTTTCTGATCAACGGGATATTTACTGTGAATTATACAAGATCTGGGCATTAACTGAATATTTACCTTTTCCGTCTAATCAGGTGCCGCCACATGTCTAATAGAGGGCACGACCCCTTCTATGGCTTGGGTTCTTGTTGAGCCAGTTGGTTCGAGGCTTTAGACCCGGTCTTCTCTTGGATCAACTGGCTCAGGGTGTTAATCCTCTCCTTCCTCGCGATGAACTCCATCCCCGACGCCCGTTCTGTCTTGCGGAGACGACGCCGCACGACTCTCAGCCGGCAAGGAACCGGTCGTCCTCCAGAGATCTCCTCCAATTCCAAAGGCTGCTAAAAACTTTTGTGGCATCGGTCGGACCTCCGTCTGTGTCGTTGGCTTCTCGTTGCATCTGCCCTCTACTGCCGTTTAAGAGATCTCCTCTTACTGTTGCTTGGGAGTCCGACGAGGATGGCCGCCTCCGATATTCCGTCACCACCGGCTTGCCGTCATGCAAAAGGTGATCTGCCGCTCACTGTCTCTCTCGCACGATCAAAGTGTCTGCCGCTGGAGTCTGACACAAGTGTGCGTCGTCCATTCTGGTGTGTGTGGGCGCCGCCTACGTTGGGGATTTTCGGCAAGAGATACCTCACAATGGAGCCTCCTCATCATCTCCTAAGGTTGCACCTCCGCGATGCTACCACCTCAGCTTAGCTGCAGCTGCGAGCTCCATGTGTCTCACACCACCGCCGCCGAGGGAAGATCTCCTTCCCCTATACTCTACTGCGCAACTCCTCGATCACGCTGCTCTGCCTCCTTTCTGCTTTAGAGTGTTTTCACCATGTACGGGTTGATGATTCTGTTCTCTACTTGAACAGCCTGCACTGCTACTCCTCGTCCACTGACGATGGAAGTATGGCCTCTCGTCTCACCCACAACACCTGCAGTTTATGGTGGAGGGATAATGGAGAGGAAAGGGTGCTCAACTCCTTACACCTATAGCATCGGGTGCAACTACCCATCTCATACTCACACGACCAATGATCAGGGAAGGGTAGAACGTGCCCGTTTCCCTACTCCACGATGTGCATGCCTAGCATTGTGGTTATGGGGCCAACTGTAGTGACTAAGAAGAAGTCTTCTCAATCGTGAGATGCATGCAATGGCAGGGAATACTTGATGCACAGACTTGATTCGTGGGTTTCCCCTTTTGCAAAGACCGCATCATACTAAAGATATCAGATGTTAGTCTAGCATATTGAACTTAGGCCATTGGTCACCAACAAATACTAATCATGGTATCAACATCAAATCAACACACAAACTTTGTTAAAACCTTGGAACTCTCAATATTATTCGACCTTATGATTTCACTTATGTCATTAGATGATTAAGGACCCCAAAAGTCCACTCCATCACATCCTACACACCTTAAAAGAAATTTCGTCCTCGAAATTAAGCCAGAAAAACCACTTTGTCACATCATATACATCTTAAAAGAACTTTCATCCTCGAAAGTCAACCATATTCGTACTCCAAGAAAAACTACTATGTCTTCATTTACATGTAGGCACTATTCTATGTGTAACATACCCGTAAAGGTTACCTAGAACCATGTATCCAAAGCACTATTAGGGGGTTATACAACCATCTTAGTGCACCAACACTCCATTCAAGGTTAAACCCAAGGTTTAGAAACTTAGGTTATGTCATGACATATCTCATATATCAGGTATGCATCCTTATTTTTACCCATGCATTAGGGTTCCCACATCATATTACTATGTTCTAAAGCAGTTAACTAATGTTAACCCATTGTATTAAGGCTTCATGAACATTTTATTGAGTAATTTGTTAGAACATGTTCAACATTAACATATGCCTTTTAGGAGGGAGTTAACTAAAGTTAACCCACTTTATCCAACTGATCATATCAAGGTGTCACCATGATTATATTGTGTTATTTGTTACAACATATTCAACATATTTGTTAAGCTCTAATATTAACATCGTGTATGTCATATGTCATTAATATGATTCTACATCACTTTCATGTTTGGTTACAAACTTTGTTAGTGACTTCATAACTTGGTTAACCAACTATATCACATTATAATCATTATTTGCATATATATGGTTAACCATTTAATAAATCATCTCTAGGTTTCCATCATATCATGTCTACATATCACGTCTCGAGATCAGGATACATCCTTATATATATTATATCATGGTTGTGCTAAACAAACTTATGTCAGTGTCTAATCAAACATGTATTGAAACTTTATATAGTCCAGTTGAGGTTCTCCTAACCCATATCATGAGGGTAGTTCCATGCTCAGTCTCGCTGAACTAACTCAATTCTATGAGTATCTCATATGCATAAACTTTATCCTTCCTCTCTAATTTAGAGTTATCGGGTATACCTCATTGGCACTAGCAAAAGCCTTACAAGATCTAGCCACATAAGCACAAACCAAAACATGATATGACATACTCTTCATAGGTCTCTACCCTTGCAACATCTTACCCAAAACTCTCTTATATACACCCCTAGATTCCTATGTGGGAAACCACCAAACCGAGCATGAGGCTTCACAGAAACTAACATAGCTACCTCCTCCATGGTCTTGGGCTCTCTCCCTCACCCAGATGGTAGACACTCATCTTCATGTTCACAAATGCACATATAGCCAGCCTCTCTTTGTCTCTAGGGTTTGGTCTTCCCAAGGACATCTAGGGTTCAACATATCTATAGGAATCATGCATAAAGCAACACAACTCAATCACTCAAGAGTAGTCTAGTTTAGGACATATCATAACACATATTCTCAGAATTCTCATATCTTGGAGTTTAGACCCTCTGACCTTCTCTCTCTGGGGTCTCACTCTCTTTGGAGTTAACCCTAAAACTGGTCCTAACACTAGAGGTCCTCCTTTGTAAAAGAGCTTAAGGCTCATGCTGACTCACAACTTGTCTTAACTTAACACATCTTATCTCGTAAAGGCCTATTTACTTACATCATCAAGACTTATCTCAAAACCTCAAACCTAACTCAAGTCCTCAAAGGCAAACATAAATCAGCATAACCATCTTATATTATCTATATAAGATTTACATCATATCATCAAAATTTATATCATCTATTCTATCTATCATATATATATCCAACAAGGCTCTAGACATCTAATCTAGAACTACTCTCTCTTCTAGACTGATGTCATTTACTTTCACTTAGGTTGCATGGTCACCTCCTACTCGTACATGTGTGGGGACACATTTTTTTTTGTAATACATATACATAATAAAATATTATATAGTTTTTCTCCAATAAAACAAATGTCAGAGAAAACTATCGAGGTTCGATCCGATTGGAATCAAAAACCAAATCCAGAAATGAGTGTCCCACACATAGTAGAGAGTCTAGTGTCATGAAAAATATGGAAATGGGTGAGAACATGGTGTAGACTAGTGTAGCTACTCTAGACAATGAGCGCCATATGTATAGGGTTTCTCTTCCCTTGATGCACGTCATTTCCAAATAGTGCAACGTCCCATACCGTTGCACCACAAGGAAAGAACGACATCTAAGAACTTGCTATGCCACAAGAACTAGTCTAGACCTAGTTCTCGGACATCTAGGTGCTAACCTAGATGCTAGGTCAGATTTAGTCTCTAAAAGATGACTAATCTAACCCTAAAAGATTATTAAGTTCAAGGTTCTTTAGTTTTGAGTTGCATAATGAGAAAATGTCAGGTTTTGCTATTGATCATGCTCTGATACCCCCTGACGTCCCCAGATTTTTTAAAACTTAATCTGATATGTGACGTCCAAATCGAAACCCTCACCTCAGTGAGAATCCCAATTTAAACGCCCCACACTAGGCTATGAAGAAGAAAATCAGAGGAAGTCATAAGGAAACACAGTCAGTAGCACATGTACATGAACAATAATAAAACCATACACACATGTTCACCATTCAACATATAATTACAACATGAATTGTTAAAACATTTGATATTACATATTGAACAACAAACTTATACATATACATGTGCTACAACTAATACAACATGATCTTAAGACAACAGGTCCACCTGAACATCAGCTTGCCACACAACTCACAATTATCTTGGATCTTCAAGAGCATAACCACAACCTAAACAAAAGATTACATGTGGTACATGTCAGCACAATATTCAAGAATATTGTACTGAGTACACCTACGTGTCTTTTATATACCTCTCATCATATCTTGGCAATAAGATAAAACTAATACTTGGCAGCATTAAACAAAATATAAGAAAAGGCGTATAGTTGCACAAAGATATTTGTTACCAGAAGAGAACACATATTTTAGGCACATTTCCATTATATGTAAACTTGATCAACCATATGCACTATTCTACCAAAGAGATTTAGTGCTCACATGTACTATTCTGCCAAAGAGATTAAGTACTTCACAAATTCACTATTCTGCCAAAGAGATTTAGTGCTCACATGTACTTTTCTGCCAAAGAGATTTAGTACTTTCATCAATGCACTATTCTACCAAAGATATTTAGTGCTATTATATAATGGACCATATATCTTATGTTTCATGTGTTCATAGAAATAAGTATGTAAAATCATGCAACATATCATACAAGAACAATCATTTCAATCAATATCATATGCCAAGTTTGTACTACCGTATACCACAAGCATATTGTATAATAAGCCAAGTGAGAGGTAATGGCGTACCTTCCAAAGAGATAGATCATTCTAATCACATGTTCCTCATGTCATCTATATCTTTGTTAAACGTGATTAAGACAAGATCATATACTATCATCAGGTTCACATCTTATTATATCTCATCTTAACCCTAAACATGTTCATTAGGGTTACACTTAGTTCATTAGGATATTCCCACTATTACTTGAATTCTTATCTTAAAATTCTCTTACTGATGTCATATTCCAGATTATGATTCATTGTCAGAACATTATCTTCCATAGAATTTTTGTGCCCATTAATTAACCCTAGGTTACACCATTAACCGAGATTAGGGTTTTATAACATGTATTAAGATTCATCTTCATATAACATGGATTATGTTCATCATTATAATCTCATAATTAAAACTGAGGTTTCATATATTGATTTGAGCTTACGCTGTAAATTTCATCATTTATAGAGCACGTATGAATTTATTGCATTTTATTAAGGTTATTAGCCCTAATTAGACATATTAAGCACATTACATGATTTCGTACATCATTATGACCATAACTGACATCATATGCATTATGAACATGAAATATGATTTACAAGTATTCTCTCATAATTTTAGGGCATCGTTTGATATTTATTATCCATCATATGAGCATTTCACATCTTACATTATATCATTGCTATTAATGCATCAAAAGCAGGATATTTTTCTTTAATTGTGTTCTACTCATTTTTCTGAGAATATCGGTATATTATGTGTATTTTTCTGATCAACGGGCTATTTACTATGAATTATACAAGATCTGGGCATTTACTGAATATTTACCTTTTCCATCTAATCAGGTGCCTCCACATGTCCAATAGAGGGCACGACCCCTTCTATGGCTTGGGTTCTTGTTGAGCCAGTTGGTTCGAGGCTTTAGACTCGGTCTTCTCTTGGATCAACCGGCTCAGGGTGTTAATCCTCTCCTTCCTCACGATGAACTCCATCCCCGACGCCCGTTCTGTCTTGCGGAGACGACGCCGCACGACTCTCAGCCGGCGAGGAACCGACCGTCCTCCAGAGATCTCCTCCAATTTCAAAGGCCGCTAAAAACTTTCATGGCATCGGCCGAACCTCTGTCTGTGTCGTTGGCTTCTCGTTGCATCTGCCCTCTACTACCGTTTCAGAGATCTCCTCTTGCTGTTGCTTGGGAGTCCGGCAAGGATGTCCACCTCCGATATTCCGTCACCACCGGCTTGCCGTCATGCAAAAGGTGATCTTCCGCTCCCTTTCTCTCTCACACGATCAAAGTCACTGCCGCCAGAGTCTGAAGCAAGTGTGCGTCATCCATCCTGGTGTGTGTGGGCGCCGCCTACATTGGGGATTTTCGGCAAGAGATACCTCACAATGGAGCCTCCTCATTGTCTCCTAAGGTTGCACCTCCGCGATGCTACCACCCCAACTTAGCTACAGCTGCGAGCTCCATGTGTCTCACGCCGCCGCCGCCGAGGGAAGATCTCCTTCGCCTAGACTCTGCTGCGCAACTCCTCGATCACGCTGCTCTGCCTCCTTTCTGCTTTAGAGTGTTTTCACCATGCACAGGTTGATGACGCTGTTCTCTGCTTGAACAGCCTGCACTGCTACTCCTCGTCCAGTGACGATGGAAGTATGGCCTCTCATCTCACCCACAGCACCTGCAGTTTATGGTGGAGGGATAATGGAGAGGAAAGGGCGCTCAACTCCTTACACCTATAGCACCGGGTGCAACTACCTATCTCATACTCACACGACCAGTGATGGTGGAAGGGTAGAACGTGCCCGTTTCCCTACTCCAAGATGTGCACGCCTAGCATTGTGGTTATGGGGCCAACTGTAGCGACTAAGAAGAAGTCTTCTCAATCGTGAGATGCATCCAATGGTAGGGAATACTTGATGCAAGGACTTGATTCGTGGGTTTTCCCTTTTTGCAAAGACCGCATCATACTAAAGATATCAGATGTTAGTCTAGCATATTGAACTTAGGCCATTGGTCACCAACGAATACTAATCATGGTATCAACATCAAATCAACACACAAACTTTGTTAAAACCGTAGAACTCTCAATATTATTCGACCTTATGATTTCACTTATGTCATTGGATGATTAAGGACCCAAAAAGTCCACTCCATCACAACTATCTGCTTCCATTTCTTGATCAGATTCTAGAGAGGTTGGTAGGGCAAAGTTTCTATTACTTTCTTAATGGATACTCCAGGTACTTCCAAATTATTGTTCATCCTGCGGATCAAGAAAAGAAAACATTCACTTTCCCTAGAGGTACTTTTTCTTACTAAAGAATGCCACTTGGGTTGAGTAATGCCCATTCCACTTTTCAGAGAGGTGTGACTTTGATCTTCGTCGACATGCTTGATTCGTCACTTAAAAGTGTTCACAGATGATTTCTTAGTTTTTGGTAAAAACTTTAACGAGTGTTTGCTCTAGTTGGTTGCCATTCTTGAGAGATGCATCAAGGTTCTCCTTGTGATATCATGAGAAAAGAGCCATTTCATGGTGCCCGAAGGCATAGTTCTAGGCCACCGGGTTTCAAAAGACAGTATCGAGGTTGATAGGGCCAAGGTGGGACTCATTTATACTCTTACCATTCCTTCTACCGTAAGACATGTACGGTCTTTCTTGGGACATGTAGGTTTCTATTGTCATTTCATCAAGGATTTTAGTAAAATCTCAAGACCTCTACGTCATTTGTTGGAAAAAGATGTTGAATTTCACTTTGATGACAAGTGTGTTGAAGCCTTCAACCACTTGAAGGAAAAGCTTATTTATTCTCCTATAATGCAGCCCCCAAATTTCTCTTTGCCATTTGAGATCATGACTGATGCATCCGACATGGCAGTGGGGGTTGTGCTGGGCCAAAGAATTGGCCAGATTCTGCACGCCATCTATTATGCTAGCAAGACTCTAGATGAAGCATAAAGGAACTACACGACTACAAAAAAGAGTTGATTATAGTTATCTTTGCTCTTGACAATTTTTGATCATATCTTTTACAAAACAAGGTCGTGATATACATGGACCATGCCTCATTGAAGTATCTCATGGCAAAGAAAGACTCAAAGCCAAGGTTGATTCAGTGGATTTTTTTGCTTCAAGAATTTAATATTGAGATTGTAGACAAGAAGGGAGTGGAAAATTTAGCCGTCGACCATCTCTCCCAAATTGAAGAACCCTTTGATGATACAAGTAGAATCAAAGAAACAATGCCTCATGAGTAGATCTTCCTACTCTCATCCACATAAAGGCCATGGTATGAACACATATATAACTTCTTAGCTAGTGGAAGGATACCAAGCACATGGACAAGGGAGGAAAGCAAAAGGTTATTAGCTATGGTAAAAAAACTATGTTTAGGATAATCCTCATCTTTTCAAATATTGCTCCGACAAACTTATTTGAAGATGTGTTCCGGAGATGGAGCAGTAAAAAATTCTATCTATATGCCATTCCGAAGTTTGTGGAGGTCATTTTGGTGGAAAATGCATGGCTTTCAAGGTTATGCAAAGTGAGTTCTATAGGCAATTCTTGTTTAAAGACTCTCATAAAGTTTTCAAGTGTTGTTTTAAGTGTAAAAAGGTAGGGACTATCTCAGAGAGGTACATGATGCCTCTATCACCCATTCTTGTGGTGGAGGTGTTTGATGTTTGGGGGATTGACTTCATGGGTCCTTTTCCTCCCTTTTTCAGATATGTCTACATTTTGGATGTCATGGACTACGTGTTAAAGTAGATCGAGGCTGTTGTAACTAGGAAAAATGATCACAAAGTGGTGTGTGACTTTGTGAAATCAAATATCTTTATCTAGTTTGGTATACCTAGAGCCATGCTTATTGATAGTGGAAGTCACTTCATCCATCATACTTTTGAAGGGTTGCTCAAGAAACACGGGGTTAATCATTGTATGGCTACTCCTTACCAACCCCAAACAAGTGGTCAAGTTGAGTTAGCCAATCGAGAGATAAATCTCATCCTAGAGAAGATTGTGAGACCAGACCACAAGAATTGTTCATTATGTCTCAATGAAGCTTTATGGGCTTATAGGACTATATACAAAGCCACTCTAGTCACCACACCATTCAAGCTTGTTTATGGAAAAAGTTGCCATTTGCTTGTTGAGATGCAACATAAGACATTGTGGGCTTTGAAGGCCATGAACTTTGATGGAGAGAATGTCGGGATGAAGAGGAAGCTCTAGCTGAATGAATTAGAGGAGATGCGGCATGAGGATTATGAAATGTTCAAGTGTTACAAAGAGAGAACACAATTTCTACATGATAAGATGATCAAAGAAAGAATTTGAACCTAGAAAATGGGTATGGCTATATAACTCAAGCATGAAGTTCTTTCCCAAAAAACTCTGGTCTAGATGGGAAGGGCCTTATCAAATAAAAAAGGTGTATCAATTTAGAGTTGTGTTGATTTGTGAGAAAGAAGGAGCTAAAGAATTTACCGTGAATGGTCAAAGACTAAAATTTGTTGTGGAAGTAGGATTAGGACAAAGCCAATCAAAGCTTTGATATCGTGATGCTAATTGAGGAACATCATATTGATGAGGACATGTTCTTGAATGCACATGAGAGAGACATTTACTTCAAAGAGGCTTTCAGAATCCAACAAGGATGAATGAAGTTAAGAATCTATAACCCCAACTGAAGGTTTAAAATTTAGAGCTAGTGGGAGGCAACCCACATAGGTTTGAGAAATTTTTCACCCAACCTTTTATTTTTGATACTTTTTTTGTTTTCACATGATTCCAAGAATACACACATGCACACGTGTGCTTGATAGTTTTGTTTTATTTTTTGATGATTTTCAGGTGAGATAGGTGAAAGTTGAGAGAGGAGGCAAATTTCAATGCAAAATGATTGATATAACATTAAGTGGGTTGATTAAAATGATTGAAGAATGAATGATAGAATGATTTGATGAATTTTGAAGATTTTTGAACTTGGAGGACCCAGCATGGCCATGCTACCATGGAACGGTCGTGCTGGCTTTGTACATTTGAACATGGAATTTTTGAGTTTTGGACACAGGCAGAACGACCGTGCTGTCACCTCACTAGAATGGTCGTGCTACACAAAACAATCATGCTGGCCTGGGCCCAGTACTTAAGTTACTCGATTATTCCCAACCCAACACGACCTAAAGCTCATTCTTGCGACCCAGAATGGACGTTCCGTGTGAGTGGTGATTAGGGAAACCTCCATTCACCCCAAATCACCTCTCCTTGCTCCCAAACTCAGGATTTGTGTTCCCCTTGGTCCCCAATCATCTTCCCTAACCTCAAGCTTCATTTTGCACCCTCCATCACCATATATTTTTCATCTCTAATGAGAATCTGCCCCTACAGCTCAGAAGCACGTTTGGTGTTGTTCTTTCTCATTTTCACCAAAGATATTGATAAAAATGAAGAGCACGAGAAAAGAAATCAATAAGGGGGTAGAGAAGATGATGGACATCCTCACTAGAGGTAAAAGCCACACCAAGCGGACATACAATTTGTCACAGTAGTCCCACCGTGCATCTTCGTCGTCAAATTCAATTTGGCAATCACTCCGACGGTCGGCTTTGATGAGTGTATCACGATATCGCTCCTCCTCCAGTGACCAAACATTATATCCTAGCTATAACAACCCCGACGAAGAAGAGGAGGAGGAAGAAGAAGAGTTGGAGAATATTGTCAATTTGGTGGACATCGACGCACCGACCCGAGAGAGGAGGGCCAAGAAGGCCACTGACACAACATCTTCATGACCTCCACACCTGACTCTGGCTAGATGCTCCACATCATCAGCACAACCATGCACCACTCAATAGCTCATTAGGAACCGACTGGTGATTGAGGAAGAGGCCGAAGATGCACCAATCCAGATGGTTCCCTTGAACTTGGACACAAGTTCGGGGTCACACACATATGAGGAGGAGGTAGATGACACCGAGAGCGAGGAGATGGAAGATGAGCCAGCTGACTTTTTGTCCAAACTGGAGGAGGACAAGATGAATTGGGTTGGGAAGAAACCCGAAGAAAGTGCTTATGGGATAGGAACAACAAGGAAAGTGATACCCACTAGATATGCATGTATGGATACCATGCAAGATCTAGCGATCAAATATGAGTGTTAGGACAAAATGAAATGATGTGGGCTCTATAAGATCTTGAATGAGGTTGAAGAAGCCTACTTGGAGTTGACTCATGAGTTTTTTGCAACTTTGGAAAAAGTTCATTACCAAGGTGAAGATGCCATCAGGTTCAAGTTGATTAGCTCAACACATGTGCTGAAGGTTTCCCAAATCAATGCTATCTTTGCCCCGAATCTAGAAATGGCAAAGAAGTTCACTTGAAGACAATCCCCTCTAAGAGTAAAAATCCATTCACCATGGGGGGAATTATCACCACAATGGCAAAGGTAGTGGGCTACTGGTGCGTCCCCTCTAGTAGTTCTTTTACACCCCACGAGGTCGGAGCGCACGGGATATGGGATCTTATGTTTTCGAAATTTGTAAGACCTACACTAACTACCTACATCTACTAATACACTACGCCTGCAAGCGCATGGGGTTGTGTCATAGAATAGGTGAGGCGGAAAGTACATGGTCGATCCACGAAGATAGAGGGGGCACTAGAGTTAGACGGTGCGTGCTATGTTCCTTTTGTGGAGCTTAGGGTTTTAGGGTTTTAAAAGGTTTGGTTGTTTGATTACGCTAATGAGCAAGTAAGAAATGCGAGATGGAAACTAAATTATGGAAGTGCAAGAAAATTGGTAAACTAAGTTAACAAACTAACTAAGCAAGTGCAAGGAGCCTAAGTTAACACTAAATGGCAAAACTAAGCAATGAACTACATCAAGCAAAAGTGACTAAACTATACTAGCATGAACAAGCAAACTAAGAAATTAGGGTTTTAAGCAAGGTGATTAAGGTGGGTGGGCTGTTTGGGGAATGTAACTTTGATATTAGTTGGGGGAAGATCATTAAACATGCATGGTTCTCAATTCATATCTAGATTACCAAACCAAATAATAAGGTCAATGCCATTAGAACATACCCTATACTACTAGTAGAAGACTAGGGTTAGGTGTAATTCTAATGAGATTAACCAAATCTAGGTTTCTAGGGTAAGTGATAGTGATTAATTGAGGGTTGAGGGTAGATATGGGAGCAGAGATGATGGTATTTAACCTCATGCCACTAGCCACTCTAGCCTTTAGAAGGCCTTAGACAATTACATCAATCTCACTTACACTAGATACTTAGATCTCACACTCATTTATAGGAGGAGGGATGTGTATGTAGCAACAGAGGGGGCTAGCTAGGGATCCACTAATGGGACCTAGGAGCAATTCTGAAGATTGCCACATACACCCCAATTCCTCCTAGAAACTAAGTGTCATCAAAAACCTCAAAAAAAGCAATTCATACAAGAAGCACAAACCACATGCAATAAGATAGGAAAAGAGATAGAAGCAAGAAGCAATCATAATAGATATGAATTAAGTTCATTACAAGAAATTATCCCCCAACATGGTATCAAAGTTACATTTAAATCCCAAACAGCCCACCACAAGGGGCTTAGCTAGACATGATCAAGAAAATAAGAAAAGAAAGGGGTAGAAGAAGGGACTCCATGAAGCTTGATGTAGAAGCCTCCTTCTTCACCTCCAAGCTTGTTGTAGATGTCCTCCCTCCTCCAAGGGTGCAGGGGTGCATGAAATGGTAGGGGATTATGGATGAAAACCTAGGGAACTAGGTTTCCATGGTGGAATGATGGTGGAAATGGTGGATGGTGAGCCCAAAATGCAAGGGGATTGCACAAAGAGCTCAAGGATGGAGAGTGGATCTTGGAGAAACTATAGGGGCGTCTAACCATCATTCCCTAGCCGCCACCTATGCATATATAGGTGGTGGGAGGCACTAGGGTAAGTGGGGGGTAGTTTCAGAAAAAAAGTGAAAAGTAGGGTAGGGTCGGTGGATCACCATGGTCGTGGTGGTGTGCCACGACCGTGGTGGGAGTGGTGGAGAAAGGTCGTGGAGTGGTAGATTTGTAACGACCCTGCCTCCCGGTAAGCCCTAATTAAGGGAGACCTGAAGGTCAGAGCAATTAATCAATTTACAGGATCAAAGGTTCAACATATAATCAACAATAATTATAAAATTCTACTAACTAAACTAGAATTGGGTACAAAAATTAAAACTTTTGCTTACCTTTAAAAAACTTGGAAATCTAACTATCCACAGCTTGAAATACTCTATCTAATCCTCCTTGCACTTTATTTCTTAATTTCACGATGTGCCACTTTATTGTTTGTGTTTTTCCGGATATTACCTAAAACACCGACAAACAAAACATCGATCAACAATTGCTGGTGTGTGGTGGCAACCATAATTTCACAAAGGTCTAATAGTTTAAGTATTGCAATCAAGGTAATTAACAAGTCAATTTACATTTTCCATGTGACAATCCCCACCACTTTTGCCCTAACCCTGGATTTGACTTAAGGCCACCTTCTCAATCCCGAGCTTGGTGCCTGGGAGTCACCTCTCATGGTGCTCCTTAGTCTTGCCTCATCGACCACCTTCTCATTCCCGAGCTTGGTGTCTAGGGTCACCTCTCATGGTGCCCATTGGTCTACCCTCCTGGGCCTGACCTTTATGGCATCTTCCATCAGGGTGGCATGTAGGTGCATGATTTAAACATTTATATTAAATGGTGATAGTCATAGTCACTTTATAATTGCAATATGAACATCCAAATAGTTTAGTTGCATTCAATGTGATTAAACATCCGGGAATCCATCGGGAAACTAAAGCGGTTATTCATAATTAACCACATACATGTTAAGAAGATTTGAAAGCTGAAATAACCAATCAACCAGGATTCAAGCAAGCACACACACAATTATACCTGAAAAAGGCATCCAATTTCTTTATCATTAAATTTGTCATCTTGATCCATTCATCCTAGTTGTTGCCTAGGTTATTTACTCTTTTTAGGGTTTTAACCGTAATTAGGGTTTTATTTCCTTCTTATTACTTTAAACCCTAATTTCACCAAATAATTTGCAAACCCTAACTTTTCATCAAAATATCTAATTTTATCTTTTACCAAAAAGGAAACTCTAACTTCAGATTATAATCACCTTTCATTTTCTTTTCTCTATTCTAGGGTTTCTAAACATATTAATCAACATACTACGTTAAAACCCTAACCCTTGCAATTCTATCACCAAAACAGGTTCAAAACCATCTTAATCATTAATCAGGTTAAAGATATTAAAATTAACCTAATTGCAAGACTAAAACCATCTTTAATTAACAATTAGGGTTTTCAGATTACAAATTAACATTTTCCCATCAAATTATATAATTTTGCAAAGATATACAGATTTAGATGTCCAAACCATTTTTATTGTATTCCTTGTATTTTTCTGATCATTTTTCATGTATAAAGTTTTTCCATTAGACATCCCTAGCAATTTCTATGAATTTGGCAAACGAAAACCCTTTTTTCCTATTTTTCGGACAGAGAGAGCAATTACTGAATTTTCTGGATCATCAGATTGATGCGCCGCTGGTCTACCGAGAAATCCGACGCTCCATGTTGATCGACTCCACTAGCCTGGTGGCGCGCGTGTCCAGTCTTCGGCCGACCGTCGGATGCTCCTCGGCTCACGGTGGTCTCTTAATCAACGGTCCACATTGATCGCCCCCACTCACGCGACTAAGCAGACTCGCCGGCTCAGAAGCGTTGGATCCCTCCCGTGATCACCGTGGTCCCTGATCCTATGGTTCTCAGTCGTTGTCATCCTCCCTCCTTCTATCCTCCAATGCTGCGGTGCCACGGTGGCTCCTCGCCGGAGCAAGTCGAATGTAGCGAGAGGGAGAGATCTAGCAGTCAGGGAGCATCCGTTCGTGATCGTGAGGGTGCAAGGGATCTAGGGGTTCCCTTTTTATAGGCTATGGAGGGTTCCCAACCCTAGCCGCAACCCGACCTCTAGCCCAATTGGGCGTTTCGCGAAGTTAGGGTGAAACCGCAATAAACCGGGGTCGAGGAGCTTCCTCTCCTCTCGCCGAACTCAATGGGACTCTTCCCATGAGTGCTCGTGCAACAGGTTGGGCGAAAACAAGGGGAGAAGTTTCCCCTATCACGGCTGGAGTCCTTGTCCCACTGGGATGTGGACGATGGACGGTGCCCGTTGGATCAGAATCCAAGGGTCCTCGCTACAGGCGTTAGATCAAAGGAAAGGAATTTTCCCATTTATCTGATTTATTTTTAAAATTCAATGATTTATTGGAAAAATCATTACTCCCAAACTGTAATTCCTTTTTATCTCAAATTTTAAGGGAACGTTCCTTTTATTATTGTCTAGCTTTGTAAAAAATTTGGGAACTAAAAATCAATGGATGATAAGGATTCCTTCTCTTCCAAGTTTTCTCATTAATTACTCCAAATTAAATTATATTCCCTTTTCCTTTGTGATTATCTTGTGATTTTGGGTCCCTTGGACCTCAAGAAATTCTAAAGGCACGGATTCCCATATTTGGAAATATTGGTTTGCCTTTATCTTATTTTAATTGTCAATTTCTCATATTTCCCTTTTTATAAAACAATTTCTTTTCCTTATTAATTCCTTTTTTTTCAATTGGGCTCAATGGCCAACAAGGCCCACAATCAATCAATCAAAGCCATCCCTCACGAAACTTATCACTATTCAAAGAAAAGGATATCATTCATTAAAAGGGGAATACTCCTTACATTATATTTCCAAGAAAATGGGGTTGTAACATCCTCCCCTCCTTACAGGAATTCTGCCCTCAAAATTCAAACAATCAAACAAACAATTCATGATATGTTTTCTCCATGTATGCCTTCAGCTCCCATGTGGCCTCATCCTCTCCATGGTGCTTCCAGAGAACCTTTACCATCTCTATATTCTTGCATCTTAGTTCTTTCACCTTGGTATCTAGAATCTGCAAAGGTGTCTCAGGATAAGTCAACTTCCCTTGAAGCTCAATAGGTTCAATGCTCAGCACGTGGCTCGGATCTTGCACATATCGCTTCAGGTTAGACACGTGAAACACATCATGCATCATGCTATACTGAGGGGGTAACGCCAAACGGTATGCATCTTCTCGAATCCATTCTAACACCTCAAACAGACCCACGTATCGGGGACTCAGCTTTCCTCTGTTCTTAGCTATGGCTCAGAGCGGTCAGATTTTCAAAAACACATGATCTCCCACAGTGAAATGCACATCAGTCCGCTTTGCATCAGCATACGACTTCTGTCGATCCTGGGCTCTCTTTAGCCTTTTCTTGATCAAAGCCACTTTATCAACATACACTTGGAGCTCATCTGACCTCAACAAGGTCCTCTCACCCACATCATCCCAGTGAAGTGATGACTGACACGGTCTCCCATACAAAGCTTCATACAGAGGCATCCCAATACTGGCTTGGTAGCTATTGTTGTAGGCGAACTCTGCCAACGGTAAGTATTTCTCCCATGAGCCACCCCAATCGAGCACACAAGCTCTCAACATATCTTCTAATGTCTGGATCGTCCTTTCTGACTGACCATCTGTCTGGGGGTGATAAGAGGTACTAAACTTTAACCTTGTACCAAGTTCCTCTTGAACTTGCTTCCACAACTTGGAAGTGAACTTCGGGTCTCTATCTGAAATGATCGATCCTGGTACACCATGCAACCACACTATCTCCCTGATGTACAACTCAGCTAGGTCTATCACCTTAGTAGTGGTCTTTAAGGCAAGGAAGTGTGCTGACTTGGTAAGACGATCTACCACGACCCATACCGCATCATGACCCTTCTTGGTTCGGGGTAGACCCACCACAAAATCCATGGTGATCTGCTCCCATTTCCACTCTGGAATTTCTATTGACTGTAAAAGTACACCAGGTCGTTGGTGTTCAGCCTTCACCATCTGGCATGTAAGACAACTGGCCACCCATGACACGATGTCTCTCTTCATTCCTGGCCACCAGAAAAACCACTGTAGGTCCTTGTACATCTTAGTCGTTCCTGGGTGCACTGTGTACTTGGATCCATGAGCCTCTTGCAAGATGCATTCCTTTATTGATGAATCTGCTGGAACCCATACGCGATTGTCAAACCTGATTCCTCCGTCTACTCCCACAGATAGATGAGTCTGTGGCTTCATCATTAAACCTTTCATCTTGTCTAGCTCTCCAATGGTCAACTGTGAAGCTATGATCTCACTTAACAACTCAGATTGAATGTTGATATTAGCCAACCGAACTCGGTCCTCTAACGGTTGTGGTGTCCATTCCACAAGCTCCCCCAAACTCTTCCACTGTCTGGACAAAACAGCTACACACTTAAGTTGTTTTTGACTCAACGCATCAGCTACGACATTCACCTTACCATGATGGTAGGTGATGGTGAAGTCGTAATCCTTCATGTACTCCATCCATCGTCGTTGTCACATTTTCAAGTCTCTCTGTGTCAGCAGATATTTCAAATACTTATGGTCGGTGAAGATCTCGAAGGTAGCACCGTACAGATAGTGCCGCCATATCTTCAAGGCATGGATTATAGCAGCTAACTCCAGGTCGTGTGTTGGGTAGTTCACCTCATTTGGCTTGAGCTGTCGGGAAGCATATGCAACAACATGTCGATCCTGTTCCAACACACAACCAAGTCCCATCTTGGATGCATCGGTGAATATCATGAAACCCTCATTGCCAGAAGGCAGAGTCAACATAGGAGCGGTGGTCAGCTTCTCTTTTAATTCTTGGAAACGAGCTTTGCATATGTCAGACCACACAAACATCACATCTTTTCGGGTCAACATGGTTAGCGGTAGAGCAGTCTTGGAGAAATCCTTAATGAAGCGACGGTAGTATTCGGCCAACCCCAAGAAGCTGCGAATCTTAGAAGGGTTCTTTGGTGCTGGCCAGTCTCAAACTGTCGATACTTTGGCTGGATCTATGGCGATTGTTCCTCCTGAGATGATGTGTCCAAGAAACATGACTCGGTCCAACCAAAACTCGCATTTTGAGAACTTTCCGAAAAACTTATGCTTTCTCAGGATATCAAGGACTCTAACCAGGTGGTCACAGTGTTGGGCTAGGTCATCTGTGTACACCAAAATGTCATCTATGAACACTATCAAAAAAGAGTCAAGGAAAGGTTGGAACACACTGTTCATGAGGTTCATAAAGACACTCGGTGCATTGGATAATCCAAACGGCATGACCACAAACTCATAGTGGCCATAACAGGTTATGAAAGCTGTTTTGGGTATATCCTCCCTCCTCACTCTCACCTGGTGATATCCTGATCTCAAATTGATTTTGGAAAAGACTCGGGCTGATTTGAGTTGGTCAAACAGGTCATCTATTCTGGGTAAAGGATACTTATTCTTAATAGTTGCCTAGTTGATCATCCGATAATCAATACACATCTGAAGTGACCCATCCTTCTTTTTCACAAAGAGGACTGGTGCTCCCCATGGTGAGGTACTGGGTCGGATAAACCCCTTATCCAACAACTCTTGCTACTGGGTTTTCAAATCAAGCAACTCAGCAGGGGCCATTCTGTAGGGTGCCTTAGATATAGGGTTAGTCCCAGGAGCTAACTCAATTGAGAAGTCTACCTCCCTCTCAGGGGGAATCCCTGGTAGATCATCTGGAAACACATCTCCATACTCCCGAACCACCTCTATGTCCTCTACGTATTGCCCCTTAACCATGGGTACAGTAACTATGGCTAGGTAGGATCGACAACCCTTGGATATCATCCGTTCAGCTTTCAAAGCGGATATGTAAAGACTGGTTGTCGCATCTTTTGTTCCTCGAATGGTGAAGTATGGATAGCCGGTCTTTCTAATGAGAATCTTCTTCTCTCTACAGTCAATCTAGGCCCTATAGGTGGAAATCTAGTCCATCCCGATGATTACATCAAAATCGTTCATATCGAGAAGGATGAAGTCAGTGGGAAGCTCATGGTCCAGATACTTCACTGGCAACACAGGGGTTTTCAAAAGAGAGGTATAAATACGACCACTCGGGGTTGTGACATCCAAAACATAATCCAAATCCCTGATATCCAAATCAAGCATAGTTGCCAGGTTTCTCGAAATAAAAGTATTAGTAGAACCATAATCAAATAGTGCTTTTACATTTTGTCCCATGACTTCCAGCAAGCCTACATAGTTATTCCATATTAGAAACCTATTACATGGTTTGCATGAACTAAAAGGAAAAACTCTATGGGTTATTACCCTCGATCAACTTATTAGCATTCGCCTGAGCTTATTCGTTGTCGATGGCGAACACTCTAGCTTGTCTCATCTCTCCAACTGGAGGTGCTCCGACTGGTGCTCCTATTGGGGGTGCTACAGGTACTGGCTGTGCCGCTACAGGCTGTGACCCCAAAGGTCCCCTTGGGTCAGGCTGAGGGCAGTTGGCGATGAAGTGTCCCTCTTGTTGACATCTGAAACACACCTTCTTCTCAAAGCAACACTTCCCAGGATGTGCCCGTCCACAGGTGCGACACTGCTGGAGGCGACCACGCGGCTTGCCCTTATGCCCATGCTTGTTCTTGTTGTGGTTGCGTCCTTGTCCCTTTTGGTGTTCATTCCTTTGCCCTTGAACTCCTTCAGTGAAACCCAAGTATCCTCTGGATTGGTTTTGTACAGGCATCACTGTCCTTTCCATGTCTTAGGCAATATTCTAGGCTTCAGCAAAGGTCTTTGGCTTACTAGACATCACAAGAGGCTTGATGGAAGGGTGTAGACGTTCCATGAAGTGGTTCACCCTCCTCTCTTCATCCAACATATGCCCAAAACGTTCCACAAGGCGGAACCTGTGACCGAAATCCGCAACTGAAGAACTTCCTTGAGTCATGCTCATGAACTCTCTTTCTTTCTCTTTCCTTGCTGAGATGGGGAGGAATCTAGCGGTGAAGATGGTCTTGAAGTCAGTCCATGCCATCGGTTCTTCACTTAGGTCTATTCTCATGATATGGTTCTCCCACCATATCTTGGCTGCACCTTCTAGAAGGTGAGTAGAAGATAGAACCTTTTTATTCGGCTGCACCTCTAGCATATGGAACTCATTCGCGACCGCAAGCAGCCAAGCTTCGGCCTTGTCAACTACTTCTGACTTGTCTTCTCCCTAGAACTTCTCGACGTTCAGCTTGAAGAAGTCTAGGATGGTGGCTCCAAGTCGAGGACGAACAGGAAGTGGCGCACCATCCTCAGTCCTAGCTATGTCCCTAAGGGCCAGGGCACAGATAGCTTCAGTCAATTGCCTTTGTTGTTCCATCCAAACTACATCCGTTGTATGAACCACCATGGTTGGTTCTGGACCACCAGGCTGGTCCTCCTCCATGTGGGCTTCCTCTTCATGCATCTAGTATTCCTCATATTCCGGTCCTCCCCCTTATTCTTGGTGGGCACCAGTCATCGGTTTAGGGTTGGGGCCCTCATGTATAGTCTCTTCAGGCCTCTTTCTCTTCTTCGAGGTCTCTCCACCGTGGTTCCTCTTCCTCTTCTCAGAAGACCCGTTCTCCTTACGGGGTGGTCCACCCTCACCGGTGGAAAAAGGAATAGCCACAACTTTGGTACGAGCCATCTGCACACAAACAGACTTTTAGTTTACCTTTAAACTAATTACACTTATGTCAATGACATCTTACTTACGTATGTTTTATTAATTTGGTGGAGGATCCCTTAGACCTTAAAAACCCTAACCCATAACACATGAGGGTGAGGAAGAGAGAGAAAACCTTAATCCTTACAATACTTAAGAGAAAATTGAGTTGAGGAGAGATGAGTAAGATGAGAGAGTCCTAAAGGTATCTTATTTTGAGTTGTATCCTAAGACATCGGCCAGGCCGTCACACAATCCGGGAGTCCTCGTATTCCGAATAGCGGTGCGGAGGAAAATCTTGCCAGCCCCCAAAAGTGATCCTTTTCTAGACACCTCAGTCTTTCGGACACTCCTCTAATAACTCCCTCGGTTTTATGGAATTTTGTAAAATTTAATAATTATTGATGATTAGATGGAGAACCTACGCTCTGATACCAATTGTAACGACCCCGCCTCTCGATAACCCCCAATTAAGGGAGACCCGAAGGTCAGAGCCATTAATCAATTTACAAGATCAAAGGTTCAACATATAATCAACAATAATTATAAAATTCTACTAACTAAATTGGAATTGGGTACAAAAATTAAAACTTTTTCTTAACTTTAAAAAACTTCGAAATCTAACTATCCACAGCTTGAAATACTCTATCTAATCCTCCTTGCACTTTATTTCTTAATTTCACAATGTGCCACTTTACTGTTTGTGTTTTTCAGGATATTACCTAAAACGCCGACAAACAAAACATCGATCAGCAATTGCTGGTGTGTGGTGGCAACCAAAATTTCACAATTAGGTCTAACAATTTAAGTATTGCAATCAAGGTAATTAACAAGTCAATTTACATTTTCCATGTGACAATCCCCACCGCTTTTGCCCTAACCCTGGATTTGACTTAAGGCCACCTTCTCAGTCCCGAGCTTGGTGCCTGGGAGTCACCTATCATGGTGCTCCTTAGTCTTGCCTCATCGACCACCTTCTCATAACCGAGCTTGGTGTCTAGGGTCACCTCTCATGGTGCCCATTGGTCTACCCTCCTGGGCCTGACCTTTATGGCATCTTCCATCAGGGTGGCATGTAGGTGCAGGATTTACACATTTATATTAAATGGTGATAGTCATAGTCACTTTATAATTGCAATATGAACATCCAAATGGTTTAGTTGCATTCAATGCGATTAAACTTCCGGGAATCCATCGGGAAACTAAAGCAGTTATTCATAATTAACCACATACCTGTTAAGAAGATTTGAAAGTAGAAATAACCAATCAACCAGGATTCAAGCAAGCACACACACAATTATTCCTGAAAAAGGCATCCAATTTCTTTATCATTAAATTTGTCATTTTGATCCATTCATCCTAGTTGTTGCCTAGGTTATTTACTCTTTTAGGGTTTTAACTGTAATTAGGGTTTTATTTCCTTTTTATTACTTTAAACCCTAATTTCACCAAATCATTTGCAAACCCTAACTTTTCATCAAAAGATCTAATTTTATCTTTTACCATAAAGGAAACTCTAATTTCAGATTATAATCACCTTTCATTTTCTTTTCTCTATTCTAGGGTTTCTAAACATATTAATCAACATACTAGGTTAAAAACCCTAACCCTTGCAATTCTATCACCAAAATAGGTTCAAAACCATCTTAATCATTAATCAGGTTAAACATATTCGAATTAACCTAATTGCAAGACTAAAACCATCTTTAATTAACAATTAGGGTTTTCTAATTACAAATTAACATTTTCCCATCAAATTATATACTTTTGCAAAGATATACATATTTAGATGTCCAAACCATTTTTAATGTATTCCTTGTATTTTTTTGATCATTTTTCATGTATAAAGTTTTTCCATTAGACATCCCTAGCAATTTCTACGAATTTTCAAAAAGAAAACCCTTTTTTCCTATTTTCTGGACAGAGAGCAATTACCGAATTTCCTGGATCGTCGGATTGATGCGCCGCTGGTCTACCGAGTGATCTGACGCTCTGTATCGATCAATTCCACTAGCCTGGTGGCGCGCACGTCCAGTCTTCGACCGACCGTTGGATGCTCCTCGGCTCACGGTGGTCTCTTGATCAACGGTCTGCGTCGATCGTCCCCACTCACGCGACTAAGCAGACTCACCAGCTCAGAAGCGTTGGATCCCGTGCGTGATCACCGTGGTCCATGATCACACGGTTCTCAGTCGTCATCCTCCTCCCTCCTTCTATCCTCCAATGCGGCGGTGCCGCGGCGGCTCCTCGCCGGAGCAAGTCGAATGTAGCGAGAGGGAGAGATCTAGCAGTGAGGGAGCAGCCGTTCGTGATCGTGAGGGTGCGAGGGATCGAGGGGTTCCCTTTTTATAGGCTATGGAGGGTCCCTATTAGGGTTCCCAACCCTAGCCGCAACCCAACCTCTAGCCCAATTGGGTGTTTCGCGAAGTTACGGTGAAACCCCAATAAACCGGGGTCTAGAAGCTTCCTCTCCTCTCGCCGAACTCAATGGGACTCTTCCCATGAGTGCTCGTGCAGCAGGTTGGGAGAAAACAAGGGGAGAAGTTTCCCCTGTCACGGCTGGAGTCCTTGTCCCATTGGGATGTGGACGATGGACGATGCCCGTTAGATCAGAATCCAAGGGTCCTCGCTACAGGCGTTAGATGAAAGGAAAGGAATTTTCCGATTTATCCTATTTATTTTTCAAATTCAATGATTTCTTGGAAAAATCATAACTCCCAAACCGTAATTCCTTTTTATCTCAAATTTTAAGGGAACGTTCCTTTTATTATTTCCTAGCTTTGTATAAAAAAAAGGGAAACAAAAAGCAATGGATGAGAAGGCTTCCTTCTCTTCCAAGTTTTCTCATTAATTACTCCAAATTAAATTATATTCCCTTTTCCTTTGTGATTATCTTGTGATTTTGGGTCCCTTGGACCTCAAGAAATTCTAAAGGCACGGATTCCCATATTGGGAAATATTGGTTTGCCTTTATCTTCTTTTAATTGTCAATTTCTCATATTTCCCTTTTTATAAAACAATTTCTTTTCCTTATTAATTCCTTTTTTTTCAATTGGGCTTAATGGCCAACAAGGCCCACAATCAATCAATCAAAGCCAACCCTCACGAAACTTATCACAATTCAAAGAAAAGGATATCATTCATTAAAAGGGGAATACTCCTTACATTATATTTCCAAGAAAATGGGGTTGTAACAAGATTGGTCGTGGTATGGAGGAAGTGGTGAAAAATCAAAGTAAGGTAGTGGCCACGGCTGTGGCGGGATGCCACGATCGTGGTAGGTGAAAGGCACCACGACAGTGTTGGGTAACATGACCATTTTGAAGGAGGCAAAGGTGGTCATGGCACAGCAGCACGGGCATTTTAGTCTTCATCGGCCACGGTCATGGAAGTGGGCCATGGTCGTGGCGATATGGGGGTGATAACCTGTAACTCTGGCCAAATAGATGCTATAATTCCCACGACTGTGGCAGGGTGCCACGGCCGTTTTGTCTTCTACTGACCACGACTGTGCTGATGGCCACAACTGTGGTGTCTTCAATGGTCGCGGTTGTGGAAAAGGGCCACGGCCGTGGGATTCTGTAGGATTTCCCTGTTGAGCTTGGTGTCATATTGCTAAAAAAGGCACAACCGTGGCATAGTGCCCACGGCCGTGGTGAGGTTGGCCTCACTTAATTACACTTCAATCTTCGTAATTTTTTGATGTCTTTGCTTGAGGACGATTCTTGACCATTGGAGGTAGGTTGACGGAGACATTGTGGCCTTCTTTGGGTCCCTCCATGAGTGGAGGAACCCTAGAACTCCTTCTTTCTCTCTCTTCCATCTAATCATGGTTCAAGTACCTGAAAAATATTGCAAAAAACATCCATAAGTATATTTGCAATGATAAGCATATTATGGGTAAAAAGCTTGTAATCTACATGTTTAGATGCAACTTAGGTACAAAATGGCACATGATGGAGCCCTAAAATTGGGATACATCAGCTACAATCTAGATGGGCTTACCAAGGTAGAAGGAAGCATATATGTTGATCTAAATTACCTTGCTAGATCCCAAATGATCTCCCTCAAAGATAGCAAAATCTTTTATCTTCTAAACCTCGGGTACCCTAGAATCACCTTGGATCTCACATACCATACCAACCCCTTGATCATGGATTTGGCACCACCAGAGAATTTTTTTGAGGTGATAAAACAATATGAGGAGGAGCATCCAAGAGAGGGGTTCATAACTCTAAATGTGGCCTTATTTGAAGAAGGAGGAGAGACAAATGTGCCAAAGCTGAAGCCACACCGAAATTGCCAAAGATTTGAGGATTTTGATGTGCACCCACCTCCAACAAATGCATAGACATGTTATACATTCATGCACAGTTGGAGGCAATTTAGCAGACACAACAGTCCATGGGGTTAGATCAGCAACAGATGCATCATCATATCAACCACATGTACCAGTATCAGCATGTGCAGGAGTAGAGGAACCCCCAATGGGGGGAGGATTTTTGGGGAGGATTGTCTGGATACTAGGAGACATACCTGCCTCCATAGGTGGACTACTGGGGCCACTATTACCAACATCCACCTCCACATTCAGGCCCACCACAAGACCCCACACCGCTAGAGAAGTGATGTCTACCCTATCATTCCTAAGCTTTAATGTCATACAAATGACAACACGATTCAAAATTTTGGGGTGGTAGGACAGTATGCCCTATTTCTTAGATTTATTCTGTTGATTTATGTCTCACTTGATCCCTGTTTAGTTGTTGATTTCTCAGTTTAGTATAGATTTCCTTTTGCTTGCACACATGTAGTTCAATTTCATGCATTTTTGTGTAATTTTTCCAAATTTTTGATTTTCATGTCATGGATTGCATTCTCATGAATATTTTGGTAATTTTTGTGTGTTGTTAAGTAGGATTTGTTGCTTTATGTTTTAATTTCCCTAAAATTAGGTTTAGATGTGATTGAATGCAAATTGACACCATTTTGGCCAATTTTTTCCAAACTTGAATGTTCTTGCCTAAAAGCATGTTTTGACTTAATCTCCACTGCTTGAAATGAAAATCTTGGTCTTTGACAAATGCATGCCATTTTCTTAGATTTATTGCTATATGCTCTTGATTGCTGACTTTTTACATGTGCACCACTTCTCTCAAGTTTGTGAATGTTTTGGTTGAATTGTAAATTGAGCAAGCTATAATCGCTTAGAGCCTATGGAATCACTTGATATAAATGTGAATCTCATGATGTTCTATCATGTGGTGTGCTATCATTTTATGAAGTGTTGGATTCATTTTCACACAGGAAATCTTATGTTGTGGACTACACTAATGACCCCCCTTTTGACATGACTCTTCTCTCACCATCTTCATACCCCTTCACCTCATGAAAGGATGCCTTAGAGCACATATTCAGCCTGTCCACCTCCAAAATTTTGAAGTGGCCATATCTACATCTCCCCGCTTGACTCTATCCACCATATGCCCAACCTATACCAAGGGCAAAAGAAAAGAAAAGAAATGGCAAAAAGAAAACAAAAAGATGTTCCTGTTTAAGAGCATCCAAATAAAGAAAAGTTGAGTGTGCAAAATAACTCCAAAAATCTTACCGCAATCCTTTCTTCCATTTTCATATATATTGAGCTAGGAAACATCAAATATAGATCACCTTACCCTTTATACAGCCATGTGGGTCATTTGATGTGGTTTGAGTCATAAGATTGAATGCATGAAAGTGAAACAACACTCCTAGTCATCTTTGATTAACACCAACATGAGACAATTTACCTGGATTGACATGAAGGACATTTGGAAAGATTGTGTATTCTATGCTTTATATTTGAAGTTTGTATGCCCAGTGCTCATTTCATGATTGGTATGTGAAAGAATAGAGGAGAGAGGTGGGACACATGCACTTAGTCACTTCCAAGACCATTTAGCCATTAATCATTTTTTCAATGCATTTTTCATTCATGTTTAATGAAAGAAAACTAAAGAGAGAGATTAAGTTGGATCATATTTGAGGACAAGTATGTTCTAAATTTGGGGTGGTGATGTAGCCCATATGTTAGGGCTCCATCTTGTGCCATTTTTTACTTTATTCACATCTAAACATAGTAAAATGCCTGTTAAATTCCCCAATATGAGTATCATTGTCAGATCCACTTATGCATGTTCTTTGCATAATTTTTAGGTACTTTGACCATGCTTTGGATGGATGAGAGAGAAGGAAGGTGTTCTATGGTTCCTCCACTCATTGAGGGGTCTAAATAAGGCCCCCAATTCTCCCTCAACCTACTCATAATGGCCACGGTTTGACATCAACAAAAGAAGTCCATTGATCATGTAGATTGAAGTTAATTTTGCTACTGAAGACCTCACCACCATCGTGGTGCCAAGGAATGGTCACGCTAGACAATGCACAAGTTACAGGGAAGTCCTAAGATTTGCAAGCTATAGCCACCATGGTCGTGCTACCCAGCACGACCATTCCTTGAAGCCCCGAAAACGGATGTGCTGCCCAGCATGGTCGTGCTAGCTGAAGACAAAACATGCATGCTAGAGGGAACAAACTCACCTCCAACTCCACCACCATGGTTGTGCTACCCAGTACGGCTGTTCTACCTAGAATCCACCACGGTCGTGCTTCCCAGCACGACCGTGCTACCAGCCTCCATTTCACCACTTTAACATGTGATTTTTCCATTTTCTGGGAATGACCGTTCCACACCACCACGGTCATTCCAATCTCTACCCACCACGACTGTGCTGCCCAACACGGCTGTGCTACCACCTAAACCCTACCATTTTCTACATTGTTTTTCTAACAATGCCCCTACTTACCCTAGTGCTTCCACCACCACCTATATATACATGGGTGGCAGCCACAACACTAGGTTAGATTGCATTACTCTTCTCCACCATTCATTGCAATCCCTTTACATGTATGCTCTCCACCCACCATTTCCACATCATTTCCACCATAGAAACCTAGTTTTCTAGGTTTTCTACCATAACCCCCTCCATTTCCATGCCCATCATCCACCTTGGACGAAGGAGGTCATCCTACATCAGCTAGGAGGTGTAGAAGGAAGATATACTTTGAGCTTCATGGAGTCCTACCCCCTTCTTCCCCTTTCTTTTATCTTTTCTTTGATTATGTCTAGATAATTCCCCAGTGGTATATGTGGGAAAAGATGAGCGCTCCGGAGACTAGGGCGATCCTGGTGGTGATTTCGAAGGCGATTCCCCTGGGGGCGACGCTTGTGAGTGTTCAATTTGAAGCTTCACAAGAGGAAAACGCTAAAGATCTTCGTAATGTGGCTAAGATCAAAGATCTGGACAAGGTTGTACACCGTCAATCTCATTTCTCGGTCGGCATTTCTTTTGAAGAGAAATCGTGGGTAGATCTGGTGGCGGATAACAAAGAAATCTCTAGCCAAGTCTTCAAGAGAATAGAAGTACAACTGGAGGAGGGGAAGTTGATCTATCCTAAGAGCATTACAAATAGAAATCTGAAGAGATGGAGTCGCACAACCGCAGGCTACATTGTTGGTTTTACTCCTCATTAGCCTTCCCTTGTTCGGTACTTGGCGCAGCTCTGGAAGGTCAAGGGCTCACTAGAGATTAGATCGAGGGCCAAGGGGTTCTTCGTCTTGATGTTTTCAAATGACGATGACTTGGCCACACCTTGGATGGAGGACCGTGGTTCGTTGTTGGGAAGCTGATGTTCATCAAGAAGTGGGAGAGGGGCGAGCCAATGGAGAAGTTAAAGATCTCGGAAATTCCAATTTGGTTGAAGATATTTGGATTGCTGCTGGAACTCTGGGATCCTGAAATGTTCATGATGATAGGTTCTTGTCTTGGGAAGCCACTGCGTACTGATCTACTTACTACTAAGTTCACTCATCTGGAGTATGCTCGACTTGAGGTGCTAATATCAGCTGACTTTTCCTTCCCAGAGGAGCTTCATCTTAAAAGTGATGATGGGCAACTTGATAAGATTCGGTTTGAGTATGAATGGGTGCCAGATAAATGCAAGGAATGTGGTAATTATGGTCATGAATCTGGGTTATGCTCTGAAACTTTGAAGGCCCCTTTGGGTGCAACTCGGAAGGTGGGTAAATTAGTATGGGTCCCAAAGAAAAATGGGTCTCATGTTATGGAGGATGAACCTGAGGTCTTCAGTGACACTGTCGAAGGCATTGGTGTTGTGCCGGAAGGATCAATTATGAAAGTATCTGAGGAGAGATTAGCTGAAGCCATGCAGATCGCTGAATCAAACAAGAATCATATCCTGTACCTTCTCCTGAATGGGAAACTCAGAAAAAATGTTCTATGTCTCCACCCAGGGTTGCGGCAAAGCATGTTTCAGCAGCCAGAAACATTGTGCTATCTCCAAATAAATTTTCCCTGTTATCTAGCCTTAATGAGGGTGTTCATGGTACGGGTGATGTGGGGGAGAGTATCTACATTTCTCCAAATGGATAGACCTCTATCGATTTGTGGTTGGAATGTGAGAGGAATCCCCAATAAAGTCTCTCACATTCAAAATGAAATAATAAGACTGAAAGCTGATATATATATCATTCCTGAGTCAAGAGCAAAGAAAGAGGATATTGGTGGCATTGTTGATTTTGTTTGGCATGGATCTAGATTTCTTTCCAACGAGGATTTTTACTATTACCTGTGTATTATCATTATGTGGAATGATCCTGGGATCGATATTGGCAAAGTTTATGATAATGATCAGATTATACATTGTGATGTGGCTGTTGATAGTCAGAGTACCTATTTTCATCTTTCTGCCATCTATGGTGCCACTGGGGATTCTGATAGGGAAATTCTCTGGGATTCGTTGAACAAGATTGCTATTCCTATTAGTTTGGCTTGGCGTGTTCTTGGCGATTTTAATGTTGTTAGATTCAGTAATGAGAAACTTGGGAAGCACCCACCTTCATCTAAGAGCATGTTGGATTTAAATGAATCTCTTGAATGTACAAATCTTTTGGAGGTTTCTACTAAAGGCCCTTTTTATACTTGGGATAGCCATAGTAAGAAGGGTGTTAGTACTTGATAGGATTTTTTGTAACTTGAAATTTCTCTCTGTTTTTGCTAATATGTGGGGGCAAGTAGTTTCTAACTTGATTAGTGATCATTGGGTGTTGTTCCTTCATATCCAATTTAGTAAGAAGAAACACACTCCTTTCTGTTTCATCAATGCATGGGTCTCGCAGCATGGTTTTCATAATATTGTGAATAATGCTTGGAATGGAACTTCAGTTATGGGAGCCCCTATGTTCAGAGTGTACAGGAAACTAGCTGCTGTTAGAGTTGCTCTGACCAAGTGGAATAAATATTATGTAGGTAATTTCTTGTCTAAAGCCTTAGAACTTGAAGCCGAAGCGCTTGAGCTTCAGAAGGAAGTTGATGACCATCCTGAGAATGTGGAGCTTCAACAGACTTTGGCCGATCTCAGGAATGATGTGAATGTTGCTTTTGCTGAGGAAGAGGTTTTTCTGAGGCAATAATCTAGAGCCTTTCGGCTAAAGCAGGGGGACAGAAATTCGTCCTTTTTCTATGCTACTCTTAAAACCAGGAGGATCAATAATAGCATTTATTTGTTGAATGAGGGTGACAGGGTCATTGATGATGGGGGAGCCATTATGGACCATATAGTGAACTATTATTAAACTATCTTCAATAGTGCCTCGTCTGAAATGGTTTTCTGGGTTGAATCTTGGGTGCTTCCTGCTTTGTCAGATAGTCAAGCTATGAAATTGAGACAATGGGTGACGAAGGAGGATGTTCAAGATGTGATGAAGAATTTAAATGTAGATAAAGCGCCTGGACCGGACGGGTTTAATGGCATGTTTTATAAGGAATGTTGGTCTATTGTTGGGCAAGACATTACTAAAGTTGTGTTGAATTTCTTTGACTCGGGGAATATGTTAAGAGAGTGAAATAGATCTTTTATAACTCTTATCCCTAAGGTGCAGGGTGCTACTAATCTCAAAGATTTTAGACCAATTTCTCTATGTAATGTGGATTTTAAAATCATCACTAAAATCATGTGTAATAGGTTGAGTGAGGTTTTACCGGTAGTGATTGATAATAGCCAGGTGGCTTTTCTGAAAGGTAGAGTTATTACTGATGAGATTTTATTGGCAAATGAGATTTTGAGTGGGTTTTCTAATAGTGTGGGACCTGCAACTATGTGTATTAAAACATATTTGTCTAAAGCATATGACAAAGTGAGAAGGGATTATATTCTCTTTCTTATGGAGAAGATGAAGTTTCCTCAATGTTAGTTGGGTTGGATCCTGGAATGTTTTGTCTCTGCCTCTTTCCAAGTTTTGGTAAATGGCTCTCCTTCCAATAAGTTTGAAGCTACTAATGGGGTGCGTCAAGGGGATCCCTCGGCGCCCTATTTGTTTGTGATTGCCATGCAGGGCTTCTCCTCCATTATTGATTCTTTTGTTAAGGAAAAGGTTATTGTTCTGGTTAAGGCTTCTGAAAACTACGGGATCTCACACATTATCTTTGCAGATGATTTGTTGATATTCACTAAAGCAGATTCCTCTAATGCTCAGCATGCTGCTAAAGTTCTGGATACCTTTGGTCTTATTTATGGGCTACATCTTAATAGCTCTAAGAGCCATCTTTTCTTGAGTAAAAGTGTTGGTGATTTCCAAGAGGTCATTTCTAAAGATCTAGGTATTGCGAAGGTTGATCTTCCAGTGAAGTACCTTGGTCTCCCTCTTTTTACTGGTCGAATCACTAAGGCGATGTGCGCACTGATTATAGATAAGATCAAAAGGAAGTTGGATTCTTAGATAGGGAAGTTGCTGTCTTTTGTAGGCCGAGTGGAGCTGGTCATATCTACTTTCTATACATATCACATGTTCTGGTCTTCGGCTTTCCCCCTTCCCAAAGTTGTCATTAATGAGATTGAGTAGTTAATGAGGAAATTCATTTGGAATGATTCAGATAGTCATAAGCACCTTCATTCAGTATCTTGGGAGATGATATATAGACCTAAATGTGAGGGAGGTTTGGGTATTCGTCATGTGGATGATTGGTCTAAAGCTGGCCTATTAAAAAACCTTTGGAATGTAGCCAGTGACAAGGAATCTATGTGGGTGAAGTGGATCCATGAACGCTACATTAAACATAAATCCATTTGGTCCATTGGGTGCAAGACCAACCCGACTTGGATGTGGAGGAAATTGTTAAGCATGAGAAACATTCCGAAACTGAATATTGATTTCCATGTGGGTAATGGCATGAAGTTCCAGTTCTGGAAGGACCCATGGCCGCCTAACAAGAAGACTCTACTAGACAGTTGTGTTGATCGTTTGATTCTGAGAATGGGGAAAGGTCCAAACTGTACTATATCTGATTGTGTTTTGGACAAAAATTGGAGGCTACCTGATATAAGAGGTAGTGGTATTATCAATGATTTGATTGGAGAAATGCAGGAGTTGGTGGATAATGATGATTGCATTATGTTCAAAAGGAGAAAGTCATTTAGACTGAGAGATGCCTGGGAGGTGATACGAAAGAAAAATTTTAAAGTTATTTGGAATGACTATGTTTGGAAGAGTAAATTTCCTAGATCGACAACCTATTTTCTGTGGAGGTGCTTTCTTAATAGAATTCCTACTTGTGACTTCCTTCAAAGAGTTGGTTTTTCTTTAGCTGCTAGATGCGTGCTCTGTCAAGAATATGGTGAAGATTTAGATCATCTGCAGTTTAACTATTCTTATAGTCGAGAGCTGTGGAGTTTCTTTTCTCTGGAATTCAGCAAACAACCTAGATGGTTGAATGAGCTTCTGTTCTGGAAGGGGGATATGAAGACTGTTGCTGGGATTATTCTTTGGAATATCTGGTTGGAGAGGAATGCGAGTATTTTTGACAGTAATAGAAGAATTCCTATGAAGTTATGGAGATTAGTTTATAATGATACAAACATACTGAAGGCATGATATCTGTACAGATAGTTCTGCTTTGTAGTTTCTTTAGCTTTTTTATCGTTCTTATTTTTTCTGTTGTCTAGATTTAGGGGCTTTTCCTTTTCAGACCGTCTTGTATATACTCCTTTTGGACTTTTGCTTAATGAGAAGAGGCACGCTGGGTTCAACAAAAAAAAGCCCCCAGTGGTGTCCTGTTTTGGGTTAAAATGTGACTCTGATACCATGTTGGGGGAAATAAATTTTAATGAAAATAATTTAATTCTATGATGATATCCTTTGCTTCTATCTCATTTACCATTATCTTGCATGTGGTTTTTGCTCTTTAACATAAATTGCTTGCTTTGTGATGCTTGATGACACTTAGCTTCTAGGAGGAATTGGAATGTATGGATCAATCTTAGGAATGGCTCCTAGGTTTAGTGGATCCCTAGATAACCCTCTTAGTTCCTACATACAACTCCCTTATTCTACATGTGAGTGTGAGATCTAAGTAGCTAGTGTAAGTGTGATTAGTGCAATTTCCTAGAGCTTTCTAACTAGATGGCAAGTAACATGTGGTGGAAAACCCTCATCTCTACTCCCATTCCAAACCTTGACTCTCAGTTTCCCTAATACCACTTACCCGAGAGACCTAGACTTGACAAGTCGTACTAGAATTACACATAACCCTAGTTCTCCAACTAGTAGTATAGGGTACATTCTAATACCACTAGCCCTATTGTTTGGTTTGGTAATCTAGATTGAATTGTGATAGTTGCTTGCCATGTTGATCCCCCTTAACTAATATCAAATCACATTCCCAAATGGCCCACCTATCCAATCCATTTCTTGAAACCCACCTTAATTTTCTTGCTTGATCATGCTAGTTTAGATTAATTGCCTTTGTTCATTCTAATCAATTTCTTAGTCTTGCTAGTTAAGGTTAACCTAGATTCTTTTTTTGATGTAGTGTTTAGCTTAGTTATTAGTTGCTAATTTCCTTGCTAGAGTAGTGTAGATCATATTTCTCTTGTCCAGTTGATTGCTTAATCTAGTTTCTTAGACCTAACTTGCATAGGATAACCTAGTTTTTGGTGATCTAGTTTTCATATTTCCTTTACTTGCTTGCTTTCTTAGTGTAATCAAACCAAAACCCCTTTTAAACCATTCAACCCTAATCTCCTCTTCAGGAGCATTGCCAACACCAACTATGCTCTAGTGCCCCCACTATCCCTGTGGTTCGACCCCCATTACTTGCCTCTCACCTATACTATAACATGACCCTGTGCACTTGCGGGAGCATATTTTAGTGTTGTGAGTGAAACTAGTTTTGGGAAACCTATATATATCACATGTGCGTGCAATAATAGCACAAGATACCAATGTCGAAGAGATAATAAGTGAGGCGTAAGCTTGGCAATACACAAATCTTGGGGAAGACAATGGTTGGCCATAGAAGGACCCCATAGAGAAAAAAATGGAAATTTTAGGGGTTAGTCATTGTTGGAGTGGATCAAAGGACTTCATTATAGGAGATCAACAAGGGTTGTGGTTTCTCCAAATAAGAAATAATACGGTGATGAAGGGATGGATAGATTTCTAAGAATCATGGTAAATGTGAGCGAAAAAGTGTGGGTTGAGAAATGGGAAGATTTAGCTAGTATATGCATAAAAGTGATGAGAAAGACAACCATTGGCTGGCCCTAATGTCACTGCTACTATAGAAGGAAGTAGGGTACGAAGGTTGAAGATGACATGTGAGCCCTTGGATATTAGATCCACAATCCAACAACCAAGAATTAAGGCATTTTTAGGGCTTTGAGTGGGAGAGGCAGAGGCTGAAGATCAAATAAACAAGGTAATTCAAAGTGATTTATAAATATCACTCTGAAGAGTTTTAATTCATCTTGTAATATGGTGACATGTTAAGGAATGATACTTAATTCAAAAGTGTAAATTAAAGTCATACATTAGGAAGTTGGTCATTCATGTGACCAAATTGGAGTATCACAATATTCAAACTATGGATTGACATTAAAATGAGTAACGGGAAAATTGACAAGAGAGAAAGAGTATCATAGAAGAGAGAGTGAAGTCCATTTTTTACAATAAAGTTGTAATCTAAGAAATAAGGGAAAATTTTGATCAATGCCCTCCTAGTTCTCATGTCTCTGCCTTAGTAGAATATACAAAACCAATTTGTAACCAAAAATATAAAAAAGGTACATACAATGTCTTTTAAAATTTTCCATATAGTATATATTTTTCGATAAGTTAAAATACTCCAAGAAAATTATAGGGGTGGAAAAGACCTAAAACCCTCATATACAACTATACAAAGGAGGTAACTCTATAAAAATCGCCAATGTTCCAACACTATGTGGTCCAGTCCCTTACTATGGAGGGGTCTGACCATACAAACAGCTTCCAAATTATAAATTAGATCATAAAAATTGTCAACATTACCCCTTTCTTTGCCAGTATGTAACCTGCCATTCCTCTTCTTCCAAACAAGGAAAATCATAGAAGACAAGCACAACCCCGCAAAGCAGTGAAGCACATGGTTGGAAATTTCTCTCTCCAAGATCCACATCATCGAGTCATCCAAGGTATCTAGGGGAGAGTCACCCCAACCCATCTTCAAGGAAATCCTACACCAAATTTACCTAGTGTAGGGATAGGACCACAAAAAGTGTAAGTGAGACTCCATCTCACATTTGCATAGCATGCACTTGGTTTGGTTCACCAAACCCCAATCTCTCATCCTGTCAAGTGTCAAAAGTCTTCTAAGAAGTGCCTTGTGGTGTATATCTTAGTATTACGGTCATTGTCCTTGATCCACCCCAAATGAATCCTCTGCCAAAGCAACACCTCTTCCGCTTTCTATAGTTGCATAACATTCCTTCCAGTCTCCTCTTCCGCCTTAATAAGAGAAGGGTTGAGCGGCTCCTGTCTCAGCATAATAGTAGCAGCCTCATATTTTGTAGTGGACTTACTCAATAGATGATGGATGTCAGAGAGGTCCTTCGACCAAGCTTTAAGTATGTCTTTGACTCTACTCAATTTCTCAGACATCACATAGATCGGGTTACCCATCACCTCCCTCTCCCAAGTTTCTCTGACCACTCTGGAGCAACTAGGCCAAACCAACCAATAGTTCATGAAGCAAAATTGTCTATTAGTTTGCTTCACATTATAAAGATTCATAGTCAACCATACATGGTTTCTATTTGGATGACCCCCAAGAGCCACAAACACCTTTGGGAACACATCAAGCCATCACCCATTGGATAGGCACCTATTGAGGTGGCTAGATATTTTGAAAGCATGGCTTCTTTTATTGATCCATGTATTAATATTAACCTCCAATCATGTTTATTGCCACCAAATAAGTTATATCTATAGCCTTGTTGAACCTATACAAGATTGAATATGGTATAGCCTTCCCCCCACCTTCTCAGAAGCCAGGCGTACATGGTTGAAATCCCCTACAACAATCTATGGTAACTCATGCTAGATAGAACTGACAATCATCTCCCAAATTGACCTCCTACAGATTTCACTATTAAAACCGCATACCACAGTGATGACATAGTGAAAACCACCAATATTAATGCAGCTGAACACCATTAATTGATCTACAACAAAAATACATTTGAGTATCCCAAACATCGGTATCCTGCTCAACAACAATATGTCCACCATACACATGGTCCAGATTGGAGGTACAACCCCGACCCCATGGGATGAGTTTGGAAACCTTATCAAAGAACACCCTATTGATTCTGGTCTCCAAGCATATGATGAAAGAAGATTGAGATTTACTGATGACTTTTTCATAACCCTTTGCCTCTTTGGTCAAAAGCCCCCCCCTCACATTCCAAGTGAGGAAGGTCATTAGGACAGGGAGAATTCACCTTAGCCCAAGGTGGATAATCTGGAGGAGGTCCTCCTACCTCTAACTGCACTACAACTCTGATGCCTAACTACGAGGAAGAGCCAATAATCTCCTCAATTGATAGATCTGAGTCGAGGCCCTCCAATAACGCAAAAGGGTTTCCAAAAATGGGGGATTTCTCTCTCAGCTACGTTGAGGGTACCTCAACCCTTATATCCATATTAAACATTGTCACTTGTGGAGACATCAGAGCCTCATGTCTTTGTTCGGCCTTAGTAGCCACCATAGGAGGGTCATTCAAACCAACAGAAGTGACAAGAACGATGATGGAAACAATATCAACCACATTTCTAGACATTGCACATTGGTGGTAGCATTGTCATTGTAGGCTCCCTATTACATCACTCAGTTATATCGTTTATGGTTGGAGCTCCTCCTACTAGAGGAGAAGCCATGCGTAGCCTCCACAAGTGACTCAGCAGCAACAACTTCACCTTTGGGTCCCGAACATTGGCCAGATAAATGGCCAAACACCTAGTAGGTGTGGCACTTGCACGACAATGCATCATATTCGAACCACACCTCAACCTCCTTCCCATCAGGGAACTCGAGCATAACATCCAGAGGAGGATCCTTATCCGTCTCCATCTCGACATAGATGTGAGAAGCGACCGCCTTCTCACCTTTGTCTAGGAAATTGATGACCCACAACATGCCAAGGCCGTAAGCTATTATGGTAATAGTACGTCTGGTCCAGTGAGCACCCACATCCAGTAATGTGACCTAGATGGTAGCAGACATCAGTGTCGCCCGTCGCACATCCACATCCAGTGTCCAACATTTTGTGATGATGAGGTGGTTGTCAAAGAACCAAGGGCCCTCATCTTGTGGCTTTTTCATGTCATCTTTGATGGAGAAGCGGACCAGGAAAAGTCCATCCTTGAGCAAAGAAAGTTGGACTTCCCCCATGGGCCACTAAGAGCACAAAAGCCAACCATAGACCTACCCTACATGGAATTTCTTCCCCAAAGCATGTAGGGTGATCAAATAATGATTGAATATATAACATATAGTATAAAATATAATACAAGGACTACTTTATAATTTAAAAGAATGAAGAAAAATGTAGAAACACCGTTCACAATATTTTAATATATATTTGAATATACATTAATCAATCTCTAATATAAAAACTTAAGGGAAAACTTTTACCCAAGCCATCCAATGCTCTCACACAGAATATCTATTCTAATAAAACTAATTTAAAAATAAAAATATGAAAAAAAATCACATACAACACCTCTTGCACTATGGTTTAACATGACCCCTTGTTAGGATTAAAAAATAGTTTATAACTACCAATATAAAAAGTCACATACAATACTTTTTACATATCTTTATATATAATACACAAAAGAATAGAAGGATCTACTTTGTCATTTAGAATAACAATAGAAACAATTGCACAAGGGAATTCTTCTATAGTATATAAAAGAGTTTTACACACTACCTCTTGCAATTGCTCTCACACACAACTAGATTATTAGAATAATAAGTAATTTCAAACCAAAATATAAAAAGTTACATTACATTCTTTTTATATAGTATACATCCAAATGAAAGGAGTATTTTGCAATTTCAAGAATGAAAGAAAAAATTGCAGAGAAAACTTTGAATAGGGTTTCTTATATAGAATAGATTTGGATTGCATCAACTCTATTGATCTGCCTAAACATGTGTGATCAAATTAGGTAAGGGGTCCTTCCAATGATCATTGAAAATTTTCAAATTCTTGCTTTTCATTGTGTAATGGATACTAAATGTGTATGATTATAGATTTTACTCTCACAGTTATATTTACTATCAAAAAACCATTCAACAACAAACATATCGTGTTCATAGTGTCTTTTGGGGATTGTCATGACATATAAATTGTCTAATACGTAGTAAATTGTTTTCTTCTTCATCTAAAAATGTACTTCGTAATTTGTTTATAATTAAGGCAATAAAGTAAGGAAGTATTTTTCCAACTTTTAATTAAGTAATGTCGCTTTAAAAAAAAATACCAAAGTGTTACTTTTGTGGGGTCAATGTGACCCCTCCTATGACGTATTTCTTAGTATAGAGGCAACAAGTCAGATGCCTAGAAATGTGACTCCAAATTGGAGCAACACATATCGACTGGGAATTTATTTCTCCCATGGTACCAATGCTTCTTGGAATGCATATGCAACACCCTCCCTAAGTACACACATGCACAGAGAGGAAGAATCAATGAGTGATCCATAACTCATGTACTCAAGTAGGCATTACATAGAGATGGAATTCGTAACAACAATATAATCAATCACACAACTTGAAGTGTTAAAACATTCTCATAATTATTCTTGCTAAAGTAACATAAAATTTATTACATGGAAAGCTCATTTAATATTTTGAGTCTCTACTCTATAGTTCTTACATTAAAACAAATATCTGCTCTAAACCTGAGGATCATCTTATAGTTTGCGCCCCACCACATTGAGTCCTACTCTATCCTTGTTCTACATTCTCTACGATCTGCTATGCTCCTTCTCTCACTGGCAGACATCTCATCCCCAGTCATGCATTAGAAAAATGGTTGTTAGCGTAAGTGATATGATTATTTTATATTTAAAAAACTAAGTAATAAGACATTACCAAATATTCTTGAACATTATAAACATGAAACTAAAATTCTACATAAGATATAAAGTATAATATATATATATATATATATATTATTTCTTTAGTTTGGCTCATCTTTCTTACTTTGCCTAGTCGCACATCATTGCTACATAAGTGAATGGAAAGTTGGGGATCAAATTCAACCAACAATCTATGCATGGTGTTCTAGTGTTTGTATAGTTCCTTTGTCACTGATATCCAGATTTCACTAGAGGCATGGAGTAGTCATCCTCATTATTATTCAATCTTGTTCCTTGAACCAGAGCAGACTGCATGAGATATATGTAAGCTCAATATCATATATTGACTCAACATGTATATGGCCATACTTTTATCAGTCTTGCTAATCAAAAGGCCTATGGATATCATACTCCTATCCGAGGGACAAATCCCATATCTATCACTCACAATCCATCCCCATGTGTCAAAGTCACCCAATCATCACCATTATAACAAACCATGTATCATGACTGAGTTTGATGATGTCAAAGTGTTCTTAATGACATGTGATGAGTGTAGTGATTTCAAGTCTAAAAACCACAACAACCACCATCACTGTGAGAGTTGACTATGACTTCCATGATGATGGCTTCCATATGTCAGTCTCATAGTGGGTCTGTCTGATAT